>CAUYPK010109655.1:0-91466 GCA_963574355.1 Loris lydekkerianus | reverse complement strand
CTTTGTTTTTATTGCTGAGTAATGTTTTGGCTATTCGAGGTTTTTTCTGATTCCATATAAAATGAAGTATTATTTTTTCAAGATCTTTAAACTATGACAATGGAGCTTTAATGGGAATTGCATTAAAATTATATATTGCTTTGGGTAGTATGGACATTTTAACAATGTTGATTCTTCCCAGCCATGAGCATGGTATGTTTTTCCATTTGTTAACCTCTTCAGCTATTTCTTTTCTTAAAGTTTCATAGTTCTCTTTGTAGAGATCTTTCACATCCTTTGTTAGGTATACTCCCAAATATTTCATTTTCTTTGGCACTACCATGAAAGCAATAGAGTCCTTGACTGTTTTTTCAGCTTGGTTATTGTTTTTATATATAAAGGCTACAGATTTTGGGTGTTGGTTTTGTAGCCTGAGACATTCTGTCTTCCTTGATCACTTCTAAAAGTTTTGTAGTAGAATCACTAGTGTTTTCCAGATATACGATCATGTCATCTGCGAAGAGTGAAAGTTTGATCTCTTCTGACCCTGTGTGGATACCGTTGATCACCTTTTCTTCCCTAATTGCAATGGCTACAACTTCCATTACGATGTTAAAGAGCAATTGAGATAATGGGCAACCTTGCCTGGTTCCTGATCTAAGTGGAAATGATTTCAATTTAACTTCATTCAATACGATATTGGCTGTGGGTTTGCTGTAGATGGCCTCCATTAGTTTAAGAAATTTCCCTTCTATACCACTTTTCTTAAGTGTTCTGATCATGAAGGGATGCTGGATACTATCAAAAGCTTTTTCTGCATCAATTGAAAGAATCATATGGTCCTTATGTTTTAGTTTGTTTATGTGCTGAATTACATTTATAGATTTACGTATATTAAACCAGCCTTGAGACCCTGGGATAAATCCCACTTGGTTGTGGTGTATAATTTTTTAGATGTGATGTTGGATTCTTTTTGTTAGGATCTTATTGAGTATTTTAGCATCAATATTCATTAGTGATATTCGTCTATAATTTTCTTTTCTTGTTGGGTGTTTCCCTGGTTTGGGGATCAAAGTGATGTTTGCTTCATAGAATATGTTGGGTAATATTCCTTCTTTTTCTATATTTTGGAAGAGGTTTAGTAATATAGGTACTAGTTCTTCTTAAATGTTTGGTAGAATTCTGACGTAAAGCCTCTGGTCCTGGGCTTTTCTTTTTAGGGAGATTTTGTATAGTTGATGCTATTTCAGAACTTGATATAGGCCTGTTCAACATTTCTGCTTCATTCTGGCTAAGTCTTGGTAGGTGGCGTACTTCCAGGTATTAGTCAATTTCTTTCATATTTTCATATTTCTGAGAGTAGAGTTTCTTGTAGTATTTGTTAAGGATTTTTTGAATTTCTGAGGGGTCTGTTGTTATTTCATGGTTACCATTTCTGATTGATGAAATTAGAGATTTTACTCTTTTTTTTCCTGGTTCGGTTGGCCAAAGGTTTATCTATTTTATTGATCTTTTCAAAAAACCAAGGTTTGGATTTATTGATCTGTTGTATAATTCTTTTGTTTTCAATTTCATTTAATTGTGCTCTGATTTTGGTTATTTCTTCTGCTGGGTTTGGGGTTGGAGAGTTCTTCCTTCTCCAATTGCTTGAAATGACTCATTAAGTTATTAACTTCCTCTCTTTCCATTTTCTTGAGGAAGGCTTGCAGTGCTATAAATTTTCCTCTTAGGACTGCCTTTGCAGTATCCCAGAGGTTCTGATAACTTGCATACCATATGATAACTTGTGTCTTGATTGTTTTGTTCCCAAAATTTGGTGATTTCCTTCTTAATCTCCATGTATCCTTCAGCATAAGGTTGTTTAGCTTCCATGTTTTTGTATGGGTGTGCAGGTTCCTGTTGTTATTCAGTTCAACTTTTATTCCATGATGGTCTGAGAAGATGCAAGGAATAATTTCTATTTTTTTAAATTTGCTGAGGTTAGATTTGTGGCCTAGGATGTGGTCAATTTTGGAGTATGTTCTGTGGGCTGATGAGAGGAATGTGTATTTAGTTTTGTTGGGATGAAATGTTCTGTAGGTGTCTGTCAAGTCCAGATGTTGAATGGTTAAATTTAAATCTAAAATGTCTTTGCTTAGCTTCTTTTTGGGGAGGATCTATTCAGCACTGCTAAAGGGGTGTTAAAATCTCCAACTACTATGGGAATGGAGGAAATCAAGTTGCTCATGTCTGTTAGAATTTCTCTTATAAATTGAGGTGTGTTCTGGCTGGGCGCATAAATATTAATAATTGAAATCTCATCATATTAAGTATTACCTTTAACAAATATGAAGTGTCCATGCATGTTTTTTTCTAATGTTGAAATTTAGACAGTATCTACATTAGAGCTCAGTTTGAAGTAGTTGTTCCTAGAGACATTAAAAGAGTTATATGTTCAGAGAGTGCAGCATTATAGGGCTTTTGCCAGGTAAATAGGCAGTACCTATGTATAAGATGCATTTCTCATCTTTTCTGGGTCATTTCATGTGGCCAGCTTCAAGGCTGCACTCACTTTTCCATTCATCATACAAACCCCTTTGGGGGAAATCTATTTTAGTTAGGGGAAGTATATTACAGAACATTCCAAGCATGATTAAGGATAACATACTAGCATTTCTTATATAAAAATATAAGAATCTAGGTTCAGAGAGCCACATTTAGTTTGTATAGAGTTTGTTTAAAAAATAACTTTGTTGAGGTATAATTGGCATATAATAAACTTGTCATATATAGAATGTACAATTTGATAAGTTCTTTTTTTTTTATTGAGAAAGTCTCACTATGTCGCTCTCAGTAGAGTACTGTGGCACCAAAGCTCACATCAACCTCAAACTCTTGGGTATAAGTGATTCTCTTGCCTCAGCCTCCAAAGTAGCTGGGACTACAGGTGCCTGCCACAACACCCGGCTATTTTTTGGTTGCAGTTGTTGTTTAGCAGGCCCGGGCCGGACTCAAACCCACCAGCCTCAGTGTGTGGCCAGCACCCTACTCACTATGGGCATCAAGGCAATTTGATAAGTTTTGCCTTAGGTGTATACCCGTGAAACCATCACCATAATCAAGATAAAAATCATATCCACCACCCCCAAAAGTTTCCTTCTTTCTCCTTGGATTCCCTCTCTCGGCCTCACTGCTGATGTGGTTTCTGTGACTCTGGATTAGTTTGTATCCTCTAGTCTATCTCATACAGGGAGCACAGGGAGTCACAGAGAGTATATTCTTTTCTTTTGGCATCTTTCACGCTGCATAGTTATTCTGAAGTTATCTCATGGTGCTATGTGTGTATCAATAGTCATTCCTTCTACTCCATTGTATGTATATACCACACTTTATTCACCTATGGATGGATATACTACTCTTAGCTTGCTAAGGCTGTTATAATAAAGTCTCACAAACCAGCAGTCCCCAACCGCTGGCACCAGGGACCAGTTTCATAGAGGACAATTTTTCCATGCATGGTATGGGGGCTGTATGTTTTTTATTTTCCCAATCAAAAGACAGAGTATTTTATTTATAAAATAAAATACAACCATACCCTATGATATAATCATTCTACTTTTTTTTTTTTTAGAGACAGAGTTTCAGTTTATCACACTCAGTAGAGTGCTGTGGTGTCAGAGCTCACAGCAACCTCCAACTCCTGGGCTCAGCCTCCTAGTAGCTAGGACCACAGGCGCCTGCCACATCACCCAGCTATTTTTGTTGCAGTTTGGCCAGGGCCGGGTTCAAACCTGTCACTCACAGTATTTGGGGCTGGCGCCCTACCCACTGAGCCATAGGCAATTTAATTTGTATTAAATCATAACTGTGTACATTTATGGGGTACAATGTGATGATTTGATATACAATGTGGAGTGCTTAAATCAAACTAATGAACATAATCATGTCACTTTTTTGTGGTACAACATTTATAATATGCTTAGTTGTTGGGGGGGGTATGGTTTTGATGTAAGTCTGTAAGCAATTGATTTATTATGGTCTTTATGGTCTTTGTGCAGTCAGATCTCTCTGCTAACCCCTCCCCAGCACTAGCATCACTGCCTCAGCTCCACCTCAGATCTTCCTTTCAGAGAAAAAAATTATATCTGGCCTCTCTCAAGCACAGCAACCTTGGACCTATACTCCCACATTGTAACAGTCTGCTGTGTGGAGAAGTGTAGTTGCTGGTTGATATATGAGTTAGAATTTGGGCTCAGGGGCTGACACAGAAACCCGCAACCCCAGCAAACATTCGTTTCTTTCATATGAGCAGTTTGGGTGTGAATGGCCCTTGGAAGGTGTAGTGGCTCCTGTCTGCTACTATCTCACTGCTTTCCCATTTCTTGAGTGCTGCGCTCATCTCTACTCTAAAATGGGGCACCACTCAGATATTTTAGGGAGCCACTGGGAAGAAAAAAGGAAGTGGGGCAGGGCACAAACCCTGTGTTGAAATGCAGTTTGGAAGCTGCACATAGCACTTCCAGTCAGGTTCACTGAGCACTTGGACACAAACCACATCTGACGGCAGGAGACACAAGAACATATGGTCCCCACTGTGAATGGCTGTGTGCCTGGCCCTAACCCAGGGACTCTGTTACTCTGAAATGGAGAACAGACGTTGGAGACACACTGTGCCTTTGCCACAGATAACCAGAGGTAGAGCTCTGGAGAGAGGTCTGGAGATAAACATCTGGGGGTGCATAAATCAATTGCGAATCAAAGCAATGAAAATAAAAACGGACGCCTCAAGAGAAGCCTGGGACAGAACCTGGAGGAGCATCGATGGCAGGGACTGAATGACAGGAACCCACATAAGTGACTCACCGGAGGAGGTGACTCAGAGGAGTGGCCCTGTGGCGGGGGCATCGCTAGGTGGTTCCAGAATAGCCTCAGCCGGGGTTCCGCAGAAAGCAGAAGCCGAGGCACAAGCTCTGAGCCCCTGGGGGTGCAATCTCGGGGGAGGAGGCCGCGAGGGCCCGCAGACGTGAAGGGGCGTCACTCTGCTGCCGCCCCGCGTGCAACTCTGTCTCCAAGGCCGTCTTCTGGGAGGCTGGTCGGGCTACTGTGAGTCTGGACAGTCCAGGCAGTGACAGACCGTGGGTGAGGAAGAGAGGAGGAGGGGAGCGTTCATACCTCAACTCGCATATCCCATCCTACAGGGTGTGAACCCCGCATGTCCCACGTGGCGAGCTCGCAGCCCACAGGGAAGCCCTGCCCTTGGGCAGCTGGTGTGAGGCGAGGCACAGGCGGGGTGTGTCCAAGCCCACACACAGCTGGGCAGGAGAGGTGGCGGGCCCAGGCCCAAGTGGGGCTGAGGGGATGTGAGCTGCCCCAGGAAAGACATGACAGTCTAGGAGTGACTCCAGAAGGCAGTTGTGGGACCAGGGTGCAGAGGTAAAGTGACACAAGGACCCAGAAGTGCCTGTTGGTTTAGGATGAAGGAGCTGCCTGTGGGTCTCGCAGGGAGCCATGTTGGGATGGTACTGACAGGATACAAAAGTAACTTCTGCAAGGAGTTTGCTCAAAGGGAAGGAGAGAGAGAAGGGAGAGACTGAGAGGAGCCTTTCTTAGAAGGTGGTGAGGGTGAGCAGGAAGGACGCAGAAGAGAGGGAGGGTCTGAAGAGAAGGAGCCACGGACAGACCGATGATTCTAGAAAGGCAGGACGGTAGGATCCCGAGCCCAGGGGGTGAAACCGGCGTAGGTAGGAGGAAGGATGTGCCTTCCATGGTGACAGGAGATGAGGAGCAGAGAATGTGCAGACACCAACAGGTAGTTCTGTTTGATAGCAGGGATTTGGGGGAGTTCTCAGCTGATGGCCTCCATTTTCATCATGGGAATCAAGGCCATTTTCTCAGACTGGAAAGGTGGTGGAGGGGTTAGAGGCTTCAGGAACGGGGAGAATATTAAAAATGCTGCTTTGGAGAACGGGAGAGAGAACTGACCAGAGAAGCACAGCAGGGCTAGAGAGCGGGTTGAGCATCTGGAGGGGTGATAACCACGAAATTATGGTGTCCCTGATAGGGCATCTTTGTGTGATGTCTCCAGCAGCCCAGGCTTCCAGTGTATCCATCCAGGGTTGGTGGCTGTCAGGTACCTAAGGCAGAAAGTCACAGGATCAGGGAAATGGAGACAGCAGCAAGGGAATGGTGGGTGTGACGGACAGAGCATTTCTGCTGGGGAGGGAGGGGAGTTGGTGCAGGAGGAGCCAGAAGACGCCAATCTCAGCAAGTGCTAGTTCCAGCTTCCTGCCCATAGCCCTGGCTGGAGCGCTGGCCCCACAGATGAGGGCTGGGCTCACATTTATTTATTTTTGTCCTTTCCTTTCATTGTTCATGGTAGAGCTTCAGGACATTCTCTCAAATGAGCAAATCAATACATTCCTTTTAAAATACTACCACTGTGATTTTAAAAACTCAGTAAACGATCAAAGGGCTGAGATAAATACAGTCACCCAGAGCCATATGGAATACTCAGACATAGTACTTCAGAGACAGTTTTTCCATTTTGTAGGTTTGGGTGAGTTATATTCAAACTTAGCAAGGAAGATAAAATAGCCTTGGTTGGTGTAGCATATGATGGTGTAATATTTTTAAAATATGTAGTCATTTTGTTTTCTTAGAATACAGTATAATGATAAGCATAATTGTTTATAAATTTTAACATTCATGTCATAGATTACATAAATTGTGTTACAAATTCTGTCCCAATTTATGTAAATTATTTTAAAATAATTAGATATTCTCAAGACATGAAATTCAAATTTTTTTTTCATCAAATGCTATTTTCTTCTAAGGAACTGGGAATCAAATGTCATTTTGTGCAAGAAATCGCAACCTGATATGGATGTGAGCCAGATATCTTTTAACCCCATGAACTGGTGCCAGCTGTGCTTATCAAGTCCAAGTACAGTGAGTGTGTGGACCATTGAAAGAAATAACCAGGAGCATTACTTCAAACCAAAGTAGGGGGCTTTGTTACTTCCTAACAAGAATGTGGTAGACTTTGCATTCATGTAATGTGTTTGTGCCAATTTGATGAATTAAGGGGCTTTATACATACACATACACACACACATTCACACACACATATATGTACAGCTTATCTTTTATAACATCTTTCTACCTATATAATTATCTTGGGGTAGTTGTTTGCATTTCAAAAGGATTCTCTGTGATTACATTTCCCAATGATTTTCTTTTAAATATCAAGTTCTCTGAAAGCTGTTTTTGACATGGTTTAGTTTTCCAAAATTTGATTTAAAGCATGCCTGTCATATAAAAAGACAGTTATGACTATTGTGCTATCATTATTATTATTGTTTATTTTTATTTATTTATTTTTTTGAAACAGGGCCACAAGCTGTCACCTGGGTAGAGTGCTATGGCATCACAGCTCACAGCAACCTCCAACTCCTGGGCTCAAGCGATTCTCCTGCCTCTGCCTCCCAAGTAGCTAGGACTACAGGCACCTGCCACAATGCCTGGCTTTTTTTTTTGGTTGCAGCCAGCATTGTTGTTTGGCAGGCCAAGGCTGGATTCGAACCCTCCAGCTCAGGAATATGTGGCTGATGCCTTAGCCGCTTGAGCCACAGGCGCCGAGCCTTTGCTATTATTTTGATGCTCTACTATACTCTCAAAAATAAGAAACTAATATGGAAAGCATACAGATTATACATTCAGCCACATTGTCCACAAACAAAAGGGTGGTTGGATATATTGGAATCATGAGAGTTACCTGTATAAACACAACTGGGTCAAAGAAAAATTCTACAACAAATGTCCCAGTGATAATGGGTATCTTTGTTGAGAAAGAGCTAAAATACTCAAGGTGCCACTGAGCTGACCATTTTTATATCCTCCACAAAGTCAGATCAAGAGGTGCAGGACAGGAATACCTTTGAAATTGCAATTTTTGAAAAGTCGCATTTTAAGAGAAATGTGAAACTAATAAAGTTTTCAAAAGTTTGAGAGCCCTAAAAGAGACACTTGTTTCTGATTGGTCCTCTTTATGTCTCAACTTTCGCAAGAACCCACTGATTAACCAAACCCATCTCCAGTCAGAGTTGACAATGCTGTACCTTTTAAGAACGTGGGCAATATCTCTATCCGATCCTTGTCAAGGTAGGCAAGTAATTTATCACCCCCTTTTTTCCCTTTGCTTCCCTCAAATGTCCTCTAGTTTTGAATGTTTAGTTGTGACTTTTTTATAAGGAAATAAAATGGAAGAAAAGAGGAATGGATTGTCCTGGTTCATAACATAAGCAGGATTTGAGAACACTTAAACCTTACATTTTAGTAGTAGGTACTTTTTTGTTGTTGTTGTTTGTTTTTTTGAGACAGAGTCTCACTGTGTTGCCCTTTGTAGAGTGTTGTAGTATCACATCTCACAGCAACCTCAAACTCTTGGGCCTAAGTGATTCTCTTCCCTCAGCCTCCCAAGTAGCTGGGACTAAAGGCGTCCACCACAATGCCTGGCTATTTTTTGGTTGTAGCTGTCATTGTTATTTGGCAGGCCGGGGCTGGGTTCAAACCCGCCAGCTCCTGTGTATGTGGCTGGAGCCCTAGCTGCTGAGCTATAGGTGCCAAGCCAGTAGGTACTGTTTTTATATGATTGTTTTTTGAAATTATTTATCATTCATAAAACATAACCAACGAAGTTTTAAATTTCATGCATTAGGCCACGAATTCTTTAAACTATCATAAATGTATAATAAATTTGAAAGTGAATTCTTGATATTAGAGGTTCCAAAGGTAGCTGAATATAGCCTACATATATATTTATTTTCACCCACAGTGGTTTTAATTTGAATTAGCTGCTAAAATTCAAAATTTGAGAGACTTCTCATAAATATCCGTAGATAATGATATGCTCATAAAATTTTGAAACTAAAATTTCACGTCATCAACCATCTTGGCTAGAACTTAGTGGTGCTTGCCACCTTGACAAGGAGCAAACACATCCCCATTTGTCACAGTCCCCAACAGCCACATATTACCTGCCCATACCCCCATCAGCATTCAAATTTACAACTCCTGATTTAGAGAGTAACTTTGAAAAAATTTTGATAATTCCTCTGTACTTAATTTAAAACTGGGTATAACTTGTCCTTTTATAACATATTATATATATTTTAAATATACCATTTGGCTTTTATCTTCTTTTTAATTTTTTATGAGTTACAATACCTCCCCACTTCGGTAACTACTGACATAAAGTGGTTACACTAATGATTAGTTTCTGTTCACCTGATTGTGCCTGGTGCCTCTTTTTCTACAGGTCAGTAAGATTACCTCTAGAAGATGGGTCATTTTTGAGTGAAACAGACATAACTTTCCCCCAGTCATTGCCCAAAGATCCCATCTATGGACCTGTGCTGCCCATATCAGCCATTGCTGGACTAGTTGGTGAAGAGGCAGAAAACTTCAGGGTAATTACCTGGTACAACTCCC
This sequence comes from Loris lydekkerianus, assembly GCA_963574355.1. Lineage (NCBI taxonomy): Eukaryota > Metazoa > Chordata > Mammalia > Primates > Lorisidae > Loris > Loris lydekkerianus. The sequence continues at coordinate 82,019 of CAUYPK010109655.1, read as the reverse complement.
TGGGGTTTTTTTTTTGTTTGTTTTTGTTTTTTGCAGTTTTTTGGCCAGGGCCAGGTTTGAACCCACCACCTCTGGTATATGGGGCTCGTGCCCTACTCCTTTGAGCCACAGGCACTGCCCAACTCCCTGTTTTTCCAAGGGACTGGGGTCTAGAAAGTGAGATGTCATCCTGACAGGCAGGATAAAGTGGATCATCTTAGATTTCAATATGGATTTACCATGGAGCCTGGGAGAAACACAGACCCTGGAGTTTTGGGTTAGGATGACTGGGATGATGATGGCTAACAGAAACAGGGAGCCCAGATGTGATTTCCATCTTGGACATACTGGATTTGGAGTACAGGGAAGACATCCAGCTGGGGGTGCTGGGTGGAAGTTGGCAAAGTGAACCTTGTGTTAGGGAGGAAGAGATAGGGTCAGATAGAGATGTCAATCCTCTCATAGACAGGATGGTGGGAGCACTGGGGGGTGCCATGACCAGAGGAGAAAGGGCACATAAGAGGGGGAAGAGCAGGGGCAAGCTGACTGCCCAAAGTCAGGAGGGAAAAGGAGTCAGTGTGCAAAGGCACAGTCCCAGAAGGAGGAGCAACGCCAGAGAGAAGCACAGGCTGTAGAAAACAGAGGAAGAAGTTTTAAAGAGGGATTTTGTCAAATGTCATGCATTCTCCGTTCATTCAGCCAACCAACGTTTATTATCAAACTCCTCCTGTGTAGCAGATGCTGCTTTAAAGAGAGTCACATGACAACCAACCAGGGGTGCCCTCAGGGAGACAGAAGAACAACAAGTAAAGAGATACATTAAAACATTGCAAGATGAGTTCATTATTATAACAAAATACATGGAGTTGGAGGCAGCAAAGAACAGATTAGTCAAGGAAGGCCCCTGGGGAGATGACACTGAGCTGAGAGTTGGAGGTCAGGGAGGTATTTTAGGTGGAAGAAACGGCATGGGCAAAGGTCTCAAGGGCATCTACCTGGGGGCGAGGGGTGCATGCAGATTATCTGAGGACCTTTTTGCTCATCTGTGATGTTCTATATCCCAAAAAGTATGCAAAGATCTTTTCTTCTGCTCATCAGCTGTCCTTATGTTTGTGGATTTAATGTATGTCCCAAGGCAACTCTTATTCTTCCAATGTGCAGCAAAAAAAAAAAAGAAAGAAAAAGAAAAAGAAAAAGGTTTGACATCCTGCTAGGGGAAGAAGAGAATTGGTCTGTGTGAGGAACTGAGGAAAGTCCAGTAGGTCGAAGCAAGAGAAATAAAGGGGAAGGGAGGTGCAGGTGGGCTCAGGAGGGAGGCCAGGAACAGAGAGAGATTCCCTCCCTTCTGAACCTGTGCTATGCTCATGCTTCTGTTAAACCAAGCCAGGAGGTAGAGGAGGAGGAGGTTCCTGAACGTTTGGGACCACTGTAAAGAATTAAGCTATGAATGTTAAAGATAATTCAATGTGAAAATTTGTTTATTATAAAAACCTCTGTGGTGGCAAGCAAGAGAAAAAGGTTGCATGCCCTTGATTCAATTTTTGTAATCATGGAAAGAGATTACAGTCTATGTTCTGTATCCAAGGCTTCCACGTCCATGGATTCAACCAACTGTGGATCAAAAATATTTGGGAAAAAATGAATGAATATGTACAGACTTTAATTTCTTGTCATTATGCCCTATACAATACAGTATAACAACTATTTACATAGCATTTACATTAGGCATTATAAGTAATCTAGAAATGGTTTAAACTGTGTAAATACTATGTTGTTTTTTAATTGGGAACTTGACCATCTGCAGGATTTGGGATTCGTGGGGGGTCCCTATAGACACTGAGGGATGGTTGTCATTCCTGTTACAGCACAGGTCTTTGCCCTGGATATAGTATAACCACACTCAGCCACAGCAGGGCAGCAAAGTAAAAAAAAAGAGATCAGCCATGAAGATTTACAACTTGAGAGGCAGGGCACGGTGGCTCACGCCTGTAATCCTAGTACTCTGGGAGGCTAAGGAGCTGGAGACCAGCCTGAACAAGAGTGAGACCTTGTCTCTAAAAATAGCTAGGCATTGTGGCTGGCACTTGTAGTCCCAACTACTCCAAGGCTGAGAGGCAAGAGGATCCCTTGAGCCCAAGAGTTTAAGGTTGCTGTGACCTATAATGATGCCACAGCACTCTAGCCTGGATGACAGAGTGAGGCTCTGACCATAAATAAATAAATCATAAGGAAATATTAATAAAACCATATACTTTGTATGTAAGTTGGAAATTAATTTTTCCTGTGGTTTACTCTTTGACTTTATACCTAAATAATGTGAGGAAGATTATGAGGGGATGAAATAGCCTAGTCATACAATTAGTCAATTTAGCCTTTAAAAAAAAATTGTCATGGTGAATGCTCTGGGTGCTGGCTGCCTTAGTCACACTTCAAGGTCCATCCCAAAGATAATTCTCTCTCTCCATTCCCCTTGCCCCAGAAGGGGCAAGAATTCACTGCTTTCCCACTGCTGCTCCTGTGGTAGTTCCACACCTGTCTACTCTAACCTACCATTTTTTCTGAGGCTGATGTTTGTGATTGCCTGTTGAGAAGAGGGATCCCTTAGGATTTGGTACAATCCCTGGTATATAAGCAAGTATTTACTGAAATATCAATCATGCCACAAATCTGTATCAGTTGAGAATCTAGTGGAAATAGTTATTGGGCAGTGCCACACTTGCCCCTACTTTGAATATACAAATCTTGTGTAAATTAAAAGTAATATGTAATATATTATTCAAGCAACTGAGTATTTATTAGAAGGATGGCTTATCTACATCAGGGATTTTTGAATAGAGAAATACAGATTCATAATCTTCCCCCACTGTGAAACCTATTCCAACTCAGCCTGCTTTATTTTTTCTCACAGCACTTTTCGATATATATATGCATCATACACAATATATGTATAGCACAATATGTAATACACATTGTTACACAACATACACATTCTGTGTATTCAACTTCCTAATTTATTTTCCCTCCTTGTTTCCCCTCACCAGGATATAAACTCCATGCAAGCCGGGATTATTTTGTTTGTTTGTCTGTTTGGTTATTTGTTTTTGGTCTGTTTTGTTCACTGCTACGTCCCTGTGCTCAGAACAGTGCCTGAAGTGTAGTAAGTGCCCAACAAATGTTTGTAAAATGAATGAATACCTGTACAAAAATATGAAAAAAACATGGATCTCATAACGAATTTCAGAGTTTTGTGAATTTGGCTAATAGTTTATTTAAAAATGCCTTCCTGCAGAAGCAGGAGACACACATGCTGAATGTCTTCCTCTGAAAGGATGATCTTTTTTTTTGAGATGGAGTCTCACTATGTCACCCTTGGGAGAGTGCCGGAGTGTCATAGCTCACAGCAACCTCCAACTCTGGGATTCTCTTGCCTCAGCCTCTCAAGTAGCTGGGGCTACAGGCACCCGCCACAACGCCTGGCTTTGTTTTTGTTGCAGTTGTTTAGCTGGCTCAGGCTGGGTTTGAACCCGCCATCTTTGGTGTATGTGGCTGGCACTGTAACCACAGTGCTATGGGTGCCAAGCTGAAAGGATGATTTTAGCTAGACAATGACCTTCTTAGTTTCAAGACACCAAAAAAATAAAAAAATAAAAATCCAGAAAGGAACACTTCAGAAGTTATTACTCATAACTTCCCTGAGAATCTGTGACAGGACTGAGTGTGTTGACATAAACACCTTATTTTTCCTTAGTGAATTAAAGTAGATAGGGAGAAACATGGGGAGGAAAGAATAATTCACTTAGCTCCCGACAGATAGGGAAAGTAGTCAATTTACGTCGGCCCACATGCGTTGGTTTCTTTTCAGGAGTTCCCCTGGGTATTTCTCTGGTTCTTTGCCACGACTGTTTTCTTAACACAAGGTTTTTTATTCTTTCCCTGAAGCCAAAAGATGACGCGTACCCTTTGCTTCACCCCACTATGCATTGCTGGACTCCAACGAGTGATCTGTATGTTGGCTGTGAAGAGGGTCACCTTTTAATGATTGATGGAGAGACCTTGAAGGTGACTGTGCTCAATAAAGCAGAAGAGACAGCACCACTGGGTGAGAAACCACTGTCTCATATTCCCAGAAGCGTAGCTGTAGATGTTGATTTTGTTAGTTTTTCCTTTTCTTGGAGACATCTTTGATTCCTCCTCTATCCTCTATTCCTCCTCTATTTTTTACCAAGTCCTGTGGATGACCCTGCCCTCTAGTTGCTGTTAATTGATGTCACTATGCTCTTGGCAGTCTGCCACCACTTTGCATGCATATTTCCTGAAATCCTCAAAAGAACGTCATAAGGACACACGCCTTTATCTCTGTGACATAGATGAGATATATTATGCAACATACCCAAATTCATGTAAACTGCGGAGCTGACAAGACACCTGAACCCAATAAGATCTCAAGTCCAAGTTCTTTGCTACCATGCTGTATACATTTTTATATATATTCCCTCAACCCCTTTTTCCACAATGACCATCTCTTTTAAGCCCAAAGCCATCTTTTTTCTGAGACAAAGTCTCAAGCTGTCACCTTGGGTACAGTGCCATGGTGTCACAGCTCACAGCATCTATAACTCTTGGGCTCAAGCAATTCTCTTGCCTCAGCCTCCCAAGTAGCTGGAACTACAGGCACCTGCCACAATGCCCCCCTATTTTTTTGTTGCAGTTGTCATTGTTGTTTTAGCTGACCCAGGCTGGGTTCGAAACCGCCAGCCTCAGTGTAAGTGGCTGGCGCCATAACCTCTGAGCTAGAGGTGCCGCCCAAACCCAAAGCCATCTTAAAAATTTTCTTTGTATTGCTTGGTTAGACTTTTAAAGAGAACCTGATCTAGTTTCCCTTAGATCTAGTGTCTTCTATTCCTGGTCTTTGATTCCTGGCCATCAGCCATGGCCAGGGGCAGGTCTGGGTCACAGGAAGCCAATGCCTCTCCACTGAGAGGTAGATGCAGACCCTTTGAGGAGGGAGCCTCACCAGAGGACATGCCCTCAACCTGTCCAACGCATTCTATTCCAGTTACTTTTTTACACCTTAATTTCTGCAACAACCTTAGAACTCACTTCACTGACTTTAATCTACATCTGACCCAAACCAGCAGCTCATCTCTGCCAAACTGCCCTTTTGGAAGATCTCTTCCAATGCCTAACTCAGGAACTGTTCTGCCTTGATTTCAAGCTCTCCCTAATCTGATCCTTCCTGCCCCAGTATTATTATTTCTACTGCTCCCCAGTAGGAGCTTTCTTATCTAGCCAGTCACTCCCCATCATCTCAAAGACATGCCTTGCAGCTCATTCCTTTGACAGCGGTCTTATCCGAATCTCCCAGTAACCCAGCTCACAAGCTGCCCCTCCAACAAGTTTTCCCCAACGGCAATGTCCATCATCTGCTGTCTCTCCCATCCCCTGACTCACTTCACTGGTAGAACTGAGGCCATCAGGTTTGACTTGACTGTCTCATCCCCTCACTCTCTTCCCTTTCTCTGACTACTCTCCAAGTTTGCTCTTCTCTCTAATCTGGCTCACTAGAAAGACAGCCTCTTTCTGGCCTTCTTTTCCAGATTCCATTCCTCCTATGTGAGCCCTTTACAATTTCTCATGCCTACACTCTCCCCAAACTCTGGCAGGTGGCCTTTATACTTACCTCTGTATGGGATGCCCTTCTCTTCCTTGTCTACTTGGTGAAATTATTCTCCTACATGGAGCCTTCCCAATACTCATCCTCATCTTCAGCAAAATTAGGTGCCCTTTTCTGAAATTCCATGGGACTCACTCCTTCGTTAGAGCCCCATCCTGTGCTAAACAATGGCCCAGGTACATGTCTGTCTTTGAAGCCAGGAATATGTCTTATGCATTATTTGACCCTAAAGTATAATCCCAAATAGCTCTACAGAAGAAACTATCACCTATTTGTGTTTGTAAAATGAATTATAAAATAATGTTTCTCGTTTCTAAACTATCGCAGCTCTAATATATCTTATCAATTTATAACTTAATCATAGTCATATATAGTTCACTATTTCCTTTCTACATACTATTTCTTTTTTTTTATAGTCTTTTTTTTATTGTTAAATCATAGCTGTGTACATTAGTGCAATCGCCTGTACCCATTTCTACATACTATTTCTTATGCTTTTCATGATATATTATAAATGCTTTCAAATACATATTTATCTAATCTCCACAATATAGAAGACATTAAGCAAAGTGCCTTAGAGGTTACATAGATGATAAACATATAACCTCATAATTTCCATCCTTAAGGGACTTAGATTTTATTAAGGAGGATAAAGCAAGTAGGCGAATTACACACCAGGAGATAAAGATTATTTCATTAAAAAAAAAAAACCTTCTCAATGTGCTATGGGGATTCCGAGAGTAGAAATGACAAGTCAAGTCATTTTGAAGGTTTCAGATGAACTGACCCAACTGCATAGGCAGAGGTGTGGGCAAGTGGAATTTTTGGCAATGGTACCAGTGACCAAACCTGGGGAAGTTGAGAAATAAGAATTGGTCCAGCTTGTGTGAAGCTGAGGTAGTCCCAACAGCGTTTGGGGGAAAGGCAAGTGTGCTTCTTAGCATCTAGTAAAATGCCAGGCACAAAGTATGCAGCAAACAAATAATTGGGCGATGCCACCTGAACCTTTGATTTTGTAGTTCTCATTGTTTGTCTAAATAAAATGGTAATGTGCCTTTTTCATATTGTCCCCCAAGGATAATATTTAATTAATTAAAAATGTTTTTATAGAAAATTTTTTCTTTTCACTTTTTGTCCACTGCATTTATTTATTGAGGCATATATTTATATACAATAAAATGCACAAATCTTAAGTATACAGTTCCATAAGAATATAATTTTGGTTTGTTGTTTTTTCTGCTGGCTTCTTAGAACCTCTGACAAAACTTTCCCCAAAAATAAATTTGATATGTAATTTTATAATGTCAGTTATATAGACCTGATGATACAGAACTTACAACTTATATGATTTATATTCGTAATCATTACAAAGTAACTTTTATTATACTGTTCATTATAATCTTAATTATGTCCCCTGCTGTACCTTGTTTTTATTTTTCTACAGATGGAAGAAATCTTATCACTCCAATCACCTTGGTGTATCAGAAGGAGGGCGTGTATGCTTCTGGAATTGTAATGACTGTTTTTTCAAAATTAATTGCTTTCAAGAAAATACACAATTTTCATTTGCTGCCATGTAGTATTTTGAGCCATATTTCAGGAAGTCAGGGCTATTGAATTATTAATTAAAATTGTTTCTCCTTTGAATTCTATTATAAAACATTTTATTTTGAAGATTTCAAATATATACAAAAGGACAAAGTATAATGAACTACAATATATCTATCTTTTTATAGATGAACAAAAATAGAATTTAAAAATCCATTACTGTCCCCCAGTGAAGAAAACATTTAATATCTTTAATCCAATTCCATGCCCATTTCTGCACTTAGCGTGTTAGGTTGTCAGTGATGAATTTAGAAACCTTTGTTTAGCCACAACTCTTGTGTACACTCATTTAGCTTACATGTATCATATTGCTATTGTTGATATTAGAATTCATATTAATAGCCTCCATTTACTTGGTGCTTATTTTATGCCAGGCACCAAACTTAAGTGCTTTACTTGTATTATCTTATCACTCTGTACAACAACCTTATCAAATAGAAAATATGGACACTCTTCCAATAAAGACAAAGGAACCAGGTCTTAGAGAGGTCACTAGCAAGTGGAGGAGTTAGAGCTCAAGGCCAGGTGTATCAAACTCCAAAGTCTTTGCTTTCATTTATTAGAACACACACCTCTATATAGATGAAAATGGGCCAACCTATGTTTTCCAATAATGTTGTAATCAATGTAACCAATGCTAAAGCTTGGAACTGACCTGTACTAAAATTTTAGGTGTAATCATAGCTTTGTCTGTTCCATTGCCACAGATCACACCTCCAGGACCCTGAGGATAGCTAGGAAATGAATGATTCAGAGTGAGAGATGCATTTGCATCCCTGAGAAGCCACCTGGAACTCCATTACTCAGTTTATAATTCCTTCCCTCAACCTTGCAGTGGATGACCCCCTCCTCCATCCTACATTTAGTCTGCATTTATGGCTTTGTAGGACTCTTCTCTTTAAGACCACCCTTGTTGGTGTTTGTTTTAACCTACTTTAAAGAAATGATTGTAGGATTTGCTCCAGTTAGGGGTGGAGAATTCGGATTAGCTTGGAGAAAGCACCTTGCATGTTTTCCCCCTACATTTCCCAAGCATCTTAGCCCAGCCATCTCACAAATACCTATTCTTAGTTATGACAGGGTCTAAACTAGAAAAGGATGGATAGATTTACTCCAGTCTTCTTCACTGTTGTAAAAATAACTGAAATTCCCCTAGAGAGTAGTTATATTAGCCTAATCCTGTTCACAACCATCCAACCAACCCATTTTTATAGGATACCTTCGAAAAGAGGATGCAAATGGAATAAAAGACATATTCCCCACCCCTGGATCATTTAGGGAGATAAGAAAGGCATATAACAATGATAAAAGAACATATATGAGGAAGGAAGGAGCCTGCTATGCATAAGTCACACAAACTCTGCCCCATTTGCCCCACCTCCTAGATAGTGAAGAAGGTGGAAAGAGGAGAGATGCTAGAGAAGCTCAAAGAAAGAAGTCAGTAAAATTTCAGGTAATTGAAAAATGTGTGACTAAAGAGGTAAAATTGAAGCTTGACTAGGGAGCATGCTTAAAAGTTACCTAAATAAATATGAGAGGACAGTGCATTATAAATAATGTAAACATAGAATGTCTACACTTGGATGATGACTCCAAAAAAACAATAGACCATAATTGATAAACTTTAGCTTATTTGATGAGGAAAATACCCTCTGCATTGACTGAGACTGATTTTATGCATTTATGTCTTTGTTTTTTTCTCTAGGATGGCTTTATATATTCTTTTATCATTAAAGAGTCAAGTTACAAAATAGAGGATTTTCTTGAAATTGAAGAGCCTATTCACCATTTGATGTTTTCTCCTAATTACAAAATGTTACTGATTCAAACAGACAAGGTATGCTGGATGGAAATTTCTTGATATGCAATTTTCAGATTGTATTATTGTCATCATTCCATGACAGGAATGAAAAGCTGCATGACACTGTACTGGTCAAGACTCTTTAGTTACAAATAAAAAAAAAAAAATGCCCAATTTAAAAGGCCTACGTAACCAAGAGTTGTTTATCATGTAACTGAAAGGGGAAGAAGATGATCCAAATCCAGGAGCTCCCATGTTGCCACTGAGCTTTGTCTTCCTTTACCTCTTGGGTCTATTTTCTCTTTGCGGTCTCCCTTTCCTTGCAGACTTCATACTTTGTGGTGTTGAGAGAGCCTCCTGTAGCTCCAGCTTATATTTCTATCCTCTTGGTTACTCTGATGGGAAGATATCAGCTGGAAAAAATGTCTTGGAATCTAGCTAGACTCATTGAACTAACTTGGATCACCTGTCTTCCCAGATGCAATCACTGTGGCCAGGGGAATTCTAAGCTCTGATTGCCCAAGCCTAAGTCACATGCCTACCCATGGTTGCTGGGTACAGTTAACCTACTCAAATGTGGAGCCAGGTTAGGGGCATAGGTGGTTTACTAAGGAAAATATGGGTTCTGCAAGAGAAAAAGAAAGAGGAAGCAAAGTAAAAACAAATGTTCGATTATACTATTAAGAACATGCCTAATTAATGGAATAACCCTGAAATGTTAGAATCAGCAGACATTTCTATTTCAGGCTATAATTTTAGATGGAGTATAAGCAAGATTCAATGGTTCTCTGTCTAAAGGGTCACTTAAATTTCAGTACAGAAAGATATCAGTTTCTGGTAATTAACAAAATGTAAAAAGAACAGTGATACATTTTAATAAATAAATTAAAAATTTAAAATATCTATGGAGAACAGGAAACTATGTTGAAAGTATCATAATAGAAGGGTGAAAGACTGAAATAGAAATTCTAAAAAAGAAAAAATACACTAATAAAGTAAAAGTTAAATGAACTTGTCTGACAAAAGATTGGACACTGCTAAAGAGAGAATCAATGAACTGAAAGATTGGACGTCATTCCAATTGTACTCTAGAAAAGCAGGAAAGTAGAAAATACAAAAGGGAGGGTAAAGAGACATGAATAATACTATGAAAAGATCTAAAATACATTTGATCTAAATACATTTCATCATCCAGAGAGAGTGGGATAGAGGCAATACTTTAGGAGATTTTGGCTGGGAACTTTCCAGAAATGATTAAAGACGTGAATTTACATATTCAAGAGGTCTAGTGAATTCCATACAAGATACATAAAATGATATCTACCTTAAACTCACCAAAGTGAAATTGTCAAAAACCAAAGGCAAAGAGAAAATTTAAAAAGTAGTCAGAGAAAAGACAAATTACTTCAAAGGATTCAATTAGATTGACATTTGACTTCTCTGTAGCAATAATATAAGTAAGAAAAGTAGGATGATATCTTGTAGTGCAAGGGTCAGCAAACTATGACTCCATGGGCCAAAAACCAGAATTATTTTCTAAATAAGGTTTTATTGGAACACAGCCACATCCATTAATTTATGCATTGCCTATGGCTTCTTTCACATTAAGTAATTGTAACAGAAGCCACATGACTTAAAAAGGCTGACTATGAGGACATTTATAGAAAAAGTTTACTGACCACTGATGTAGTGAAGGAAAATAATGACCAACTGGAATTCTGTACCCAATAGAAATACATTTTCAGTAAAGATACTTTAGACACTTGAAATCTGGGACTTTGTGAGAAGCTGACTTTCACTAGAGAAAATTATAAAAAATTTACTTCAAGCAGAAGGAAAATGATCCAAAGTGAACGGTCTGTGATGCAAGAAGAATAAAGAGTTGCAGTAATGTGTGGTGAATTATAAAGGAACACTAACTATATAAAACAGCAAAAATAATATAAAATTAGGTTTAAAAATACCATTGAATTAAAATCCCATATAACAACAATGTAAGCTGGGAGGAGACAGGTATATAAAATACAGTGTTCTAAGGTTCTTGTACTACCCAGTAGGAGGGTAAAGGTTTAACTTTTGGTGTTGATAAACTAGGTATGCATGTTGTGATTTTTAATGTAACCACTAAAAGAATGGAAATAGTAGATGTAATTTTCAAATTACAGAGGGGGGAAAGTGAAATGGTAAAAAAAAAAAAAAAGAAAGAAAGTAAGAAAAGAACAAAAAAGAAATGCAAAGCAAGTGAGATAAATAGGAAATGTAAGTTAAACTATTATGTTTAACTCAAATGTATTAGTAATTACAAAAAGTAAAAGATAATGAATAATCTATTTAACAAGCAAAGATTGTCATGATGAATTAAAAATAAAAAAGACACTTAAGTATGTGCTACATGTAATACATCTAGAACATAAAAGTATAGTAAGATTGTAAGTAAAAAGATGGAAAAAAACAATTATTATACAAACAACCAAAAGAAAGCCAGTGGAACTATATTAATATCAGGTAAAATATTAAGGTAAAAATTATTACTAAAGATAAATGGGCTGATTTCAGAATAATAAAAAAGTTTAAATTTACCAGGAATATTTAAACATTTAAAATATGTATGTATCAGCTCAGTGCCTGTAGCTCAGCAGCTAGGGTGCCAGCCACATATACTGGCAGGCTGGCAGGTTTGAACCTGGCCTGGGCCTGCCAAACAACAATGACAACTACAACAAAAATATAACTGGGTGTTGTGGTGGGAACCTGTAGTCCCAGTACTTTGGAGGCTGAGGCAAGAGAATCGCTTGAGCCCAAGAATTTGAGGTTGCTGTGAGCTGTGACACCACAGCACTCTACTGAGGGCAACATATTGAGACTCTATCTCAAAAAAAAAAATATGCATGTACCTAATAACATAGCCTCAAATATATAAAACAAAACAAGGCAAAATAACAAGGGGGAAACGAAACCATGATATTACTGGGGCATTTTGATATACCTATCTCAGTACACGATAGAATATACAGTGTATTTTCAACGTATCAGCCAAAGTGAGCCGAGCATTTTTCTCTACAATTCAGAGCCCGTCAATGATATCCTATGTAATTCTGAGTAAAAGCCAAATTCTAGATTGTGTTTTAAAAGGCCCCTCATGACATGAACTCCACCTCCAACCCCATGCCTGGTCTCTCACTTCTTTTGACTCTTGTTCACCCTGCCCCACCCATACTGGCCATGATGCTGTTTTCTTCAGCATCCCAAGCATGCTCCTCCCACAGAGTCTTTGCATTGGCTCTTCCCTCTGTCTGGAATGCTCTTCCCACAGAAATAATCTGGATCCTTTCTTCATTTCCTTCAAGTCTTTTCTCTAAAATTACCTTCTCACTGAAGCCTTTCTTAGACATTAAAATTTCACTCTGTTAACTTTGCCATGCGACATCTTCCTTCCTTGCTTTACTTTTTTTCTTCTCACAATTATTACTATTTAATTTAAAGAATAGATGAAAGGTAAAATTAGTATTTACCAAATTTTGAACTCTATATAAAGTTGTATTTTCTAGATATATAAAAATAAAAATATTTATGTTTAATTCAAGTAAACTTGAACTTATGATGACTTGAAAGTAGATTACTTATTGCTCATTAAGTGGCCATATTTTATTACAGCTATTTGGCAGAGATATGTGAGTTATAAGGTAGATTTTTTTTTTTAGGTAAATTTGGTGGCTAAGAATGATAAACAAGTCATAAAGTGATAGCCTCACCCACACCTTAACAATTTTTACACAGGCTTATCTAAATTTTATTTATTTTTATTTTTATTTTTTTATTTTTTCCACAATTTTTTAAATTAAATCATGTGATATCTATTAATGGCTTATTTAAATTTTAATTAGTGCCCCTTTCATTATGTTTAGCATGTGGTAGGATTTAGTTCATATTAACAACTTTTATGGTTTACCACATTTTCCAAATTTTCTATAAAAACGGTCATTTTTAAAATCAGGAAGAAGTGTTTTGTTATGTTTTGTATTTTAAAAAACAAATGCCTAGAATTGAAGAAGAAAATACTGTTTATGGTTATTTTAAACAATGAATAAATGACTGAATGAAATCAATCAACAAACAAACAAATCAAGCATCTGGATTTGAAGCTCCTCAAGGTCAGGTTCTTAATGAGTTGATCTACAATATCCCTCACCTATTCCCACATGATGCCTTGCTTACATAGGCATTTAATAAATATTTGTTGAACTGTATAAACAACAATTACAATATGTTTCTTTTCTTCTGTATACTTATCAGGGATCTGTTTACATCTATACTTTTGGTGAGGAGCCAACATTAGATCAAGTCCTAGATGCTTGTGATGGGAGGTTTCAGGCAATTGACCTTGTCACTCCTGGAACTGAACACTTCATGGTAAGGTATAATCTATTGTGTCTGTGTCACAGTAGAATTTAAAGATATGTGACAAGATGCAGATCCCTATTCATATGTAATCGGGTAACTTCAGGAGTTCATGTGCAAAGCAATGCAAACAGGAGGCTGAGTCTACCCTTGACGACTGTGGTAGAGATGCCAGTCACTTCCATCGTCACAGAATGACATCATCATATTGTGACTTCCTCATATTGTCTTCTGAAAACAGCCAACCAGTTGAGATCTTAGGAGCCATCTTTTCTGTATTCACCACCCAAGCTCTGCAAGCCAAGCTTTTAAACATGTTCTAAGTTACTAATTCTAATTAGTTACTATATACTTAAATTGCATCAAAGATAATAGTTAACATTTGTTCAGTAAAATAAACTGATGTTGAACTTGCAAAATAATAATTTGTGATTAACAAAAGTAAAATGAAATTTTATACTAAATCATCAGATTGACATACTAGGGAGGACGATAAAACATGCTTCTGGAAGTCTTATTTTCCATTAAAGTGTTGCTTTTCTTTCTTTTACAGACACTTACACATTCAGGGGAAGTTTGTGTTTGGTGGATAGAGGATAGCACTTGTGTAAGCAAGATTAATCTGAACACCCCAGTAAGTGTGCTTGACAAACGAATTTTTTAAGATGTTGAATTCTGATCCAATCCACCTTTTCATATTCACATGTCAAGAGTCTGTGGAAATACTTGCTACAGAAGCCTTATTGCATCTTTACTTTATAAACTGAAGTAATTCCTATGTGTAAAGTACATGCCACAGCCCAGAGAGTGGAACACCACATACTATATTTGTTATAGGAAAAGCCAAGTTTTCCTGTGGTGGCAGTTATTTTTGAAACCCTAGTGGTTTATCTCTTACTCATGTGGTAATTCATTGTGGATTTGCAGGGGTCTCTCTTGCACAGCTTCTCAGGGAGCTAGACTGATGGAGTTTCCACCAACCAATAGCTCCTCAGTGCCAGGACAAAATAGTGCAGGAGGGTCTTTCTGCAGGGGCAGGGGTGAGGGAGTCGGGTGCTTTGAGTCAATACTTAAGTACTTTTGCTCATAAATGGCCCCATCTAAACTGCAAAAAAGAAAATTGCCACTCTAACCAGCTTACGCCAAAATTTTTTAAGTGGGTTGATGGGTTCAATCATCTATAAAATACAGACCTTGTGGCTTGGCGCCTGTGGCTGAAGCGGCTAAGGCGCCAGCCACATACACCAGAGCTGGTGGGTTCGAATCCAGGCTAGACCCGCCAAACAACAATGACAGCTGCAACCAAAAATATACATATATATATATATTAATAAAAAGTGAATAGCCAGGTGTTGTAGCAGGTGCCTGTAGTCCCAGCTACTTGGGAGGCGGAGGCAGGAGAATCAATTGAGCCCAGGAGTTGGGGGTTGCTGTGAGCTGTGATGCCACAGCACTCTACTCAGCATGACAGCTTGAGGCTCAGTTCCTCCCCTCCCCCCCCCAAAAAAAAAAAAAAAAACTCATACAGACCTACAGACTTTGTCTGGCCTTGTATGTGCCTCAGAACAGCAGCTCAAATGACAGACCAAGAGCCTCATCTTCCTATCTCTACACTGTGCCTTTAGTTTTATCCCACACCTCATTTAGTGGCACCCAGATGCCACAGATGCCAACCTCATATCACACTGTCAAGGGGGAAAGACTCCTGCAGCAGGGGAAGGAAAATCAAAGAACTTTCTCCTTTCCAGAAGATTTGGTAAATATCTTCTAAAGTCTTAATAGTGTCACTGAAATCATCACCATGGATGGGGGGCAAGAAATGCCAATTGGCATAGGCTCAGCCCTGGCAATGGAAGTCAGAGCCCTTCCATTCATGGATGGCTTCTCAGTGGACAGTCAAGAAAATTTGCTGGAGGGCACATGGATGGTGGGTGGCAAAGCGCAACTGCCCACAACACCTGCCACAAGTGATACTATTATTCATACTGCATTTTACATAAAATGCACTGGGCCTAGCATAGTGGCTCATGCCTGTAATCCTAGCACTTTAAGAAGCTAAGGGGAGAGAATCGCTTAAGGCTAAGAGTTCAAGACTCCTCTGGCTTCTTTTCTCTACAAAAGAAGAAGAAGAAAGAAATAGAAAAATTAGCCAAAACGATAACCAATATTAGCCAGATGCGGTGGTGTGTATCTGTTTTCCCAGCTACTTGGGATGCTGAGGCAGGAGAATCACTTGAGCCCAGGAGTTCAAGATTATACTGAGCTGTGATTCCACCACTGCATTCTAGCCTGGCGTACAGAGTGAGACCCTGTTTCAAAAACAAATAAGAATATTACAAAACAAAGGACCAAGAAACAATGGCAATGCTTCTTGGTCCTTTTTTTTTTTTTTAATTGTCATTTGCTGCATTTCACAGTTCTAGATGATAATATGAATCTTGGTAGTAAGTAGGGAATTTTTAATCCTTTCACTTTATTTTATTTTTATTTATTTTTTTAGAGACAGAGTCTCATTTTGTTGCCCTCAATAGAGTGCCGTGGCTTCACACAGCTCACAGCAATCTCCAGCTCTTGGGCTTAGGTGATTCTCTTGCCTCAGCCTCCTGAGTAGCTGAGACTACACGCACTTGCCACAACGCCCGGCTATTTTTTTGTTGTGGTTTGGCCAGGGGCCAGGTTTGAACCCACCACCCTCAGTATATGGGGCCAGCACCCTACTCACTGAGCCACAGGTGCCGCCCAATCCTTTCACTTTATAATATTAAAATCTCAATAATTACAAAACTAAAGCATTATACTTTATGTAGGATTACAAAACACCAAAGGTAAATAATTCAACGGGGTAAAACTCTCAAAAGTAAAAGTAAAAATTCTTACCTAAAATACTGTACGAAAGACCCCATGATCTATGTGACAAATGCTTCTGTGTATCCATTTCTGTTAGAATTACTGGAACTATAAGAGATCTTACAAGTTCATGTTATTAGAACTCTTTTACAGATGAGAGACATACAAATGTTTAACAACCTATTCCGAGGCCTCCGTAATCAGGACTTTTTCCTCTTGGCCACGGAGGGATAATAGGCACCATCAGACGGCCTTGGCGAAACTTCATTGAGCTCCAAACCAAGCTTGATACACCAATGTGGGTCAACCTGCCTGTTTTTGGGAGATACAATGGTCTTCTTTATTGGAGGATATGGCTGTCCTAATCAACAGACAGACCCCATGATGCTGAGGCCAGATCTCCTTGCCTATGAACTCTTTAGGCAATGGTCATCAGGGAACCCAGCCCAGCCCCACAGTGACAAGACACTGGACACCAGCAGTTTCCCCTGCTGGTATTGGAGAGGGTACACAAGACCCTCTGGCCATTGCTGTACATTTTCAGACTAGGCCACTGATTGTCCTGGAATGGAGGAGAATATCAACCTATTATTTGGGGAACACGCCACACACACACACACACACACACACACACACACACACACACACACACACACACACGGAAAATGAAAATAATAATGATGAAAGTCTGCTCAGTTCGCAGACTGTGTACCAAATGGGACAGGACCTGTCCTGAACTTTGTCACTGGCCATGGGCCTTCCTCTTCTATTTTGCAAAATGTTCTCTTAAGTTCTTTTTCAGCTCTAACTTTCCATGATTTTATTCAAAACTATCTACAAAGTGTAGTTTCCTATTCCTTAAGTATAAGTGTAAATAAACTTATGCTCTTTGACATAATATTCTATATAAATAATTGTGAGATAACTAGAAAACTGTTATGCATTTTTTGGTGACTAAATACATGGTCTAGTGATAAAGTTATTAATAATTTCTTAAGCTTCTTCAGTCATACAAACGTCACAAGATCTGCCATTATTCAGCAGATGAATGCTGATTTTAAAAATCACTGATATTCTACAAAAATGCTAAAAGGTACTAGAAATTTATTTTAAATTTCTTATTTTATTTTTTATTATTTTTATCCAAATTGTTCCATAATAATTTACATTGATATTGGTATAATCATTTCATTATCACTTAGGGATAAAAATGAAACCATGATTTAAAGTTTGAGGAATCTGTATTTTTGTCACTCTAATTTGACCTGAAAGATTCTTGTGACTTTTTTTCTTTTTTTTTTTTTTAATTAAGTCATAGCTGTGTACATCAATGCAATCATGGGGTACAATGTGCTGGTTTTATATACAATTTGAAATATTTTCATCAAATGGGTTAACATGGCCTTCATGGCATTTTCTTAGTTATTGTGTTAAGACATTTGTATTCTACATTTGGTAAATTTCACATGTACCCTTGAAAGATGCACCATAGGTGTAGTCCCACCAATTACCCTCCCTCTACCCATTCTCCCCTCCCCTCTCCCTTTCCCCCTGTCCCGTATTCTTTGGTTTCATAGTAGGGCTGAGTACATTGAATATTTTTTCTTCCATTTTTGAGATACTTTGCTAAGAATATGTTCCAGCTCCATCCGTGTAAACATGAAGAGGTAAAGACTCCATCTTTTTTAAGGCTGCATAATATTCCATGGCATACATATACCACAATTTATTAATCCATTTGTGAATCAATGGGCACTTGGGCTTCTTCCATGACTTAGCAATTATGAATTGGGCTGCAATAAACATTCTGGTACAAATATCTTTGTTATAATGTGACCTGTGACTTCTTATGCAATTGATTAGCTCAGGAATGTCTAATTTATAAGGTGTGACAATTACGTCTGCAAACTCATCCTAGAAAAAGTGCTCCACACCTTGATGCTGAATATCAGTACGGTCGCCTGCGAAGTACTCCCCGTGGCCACCTGGTGACCATAGTGATATTCAGCAATGAAGCATAGAGCACTTTCCCCAGGAGGAGCTTTGGACTTAATTGTCTGATCTTGTATAACTTAAACTAATGCACCACACAACTCGTGCCACTCTTCTGCAGACTTTTCAAATAAATTGTAGGACAGTAGGCTTCATTATTTGGCTCAGTGAAGGTAAACCTCTGTGTTTATTCTAAACAGACCACAGTCCTGGCTTGCTCTCCCTCCTCCCTCTCTGCTGCCGTGGGCACTGTGGGAGGTGCCGTCCACTTCATCAGCGTACAAGATGCAGATTCCCCTCAGGTATTCCACAAGGTCTTTCTCTCCGAATCTTCCGTGCAGCACCTGGTGTAAGTACCTTCTCCTCCTGCATCAGGCCTGTCAGGAATTCTGAAGCCATTGTTTCTTTTAATTTTTAAGTTTTTACATATTTCATTTATCTCAAATATTAATATGAATATGAATACATTCACTCAGCTCAATACTCAAAAAAGTCCCCTACTCTTGTCCGCCACACTGAATTCTCTCCAATTTCTTGTGTGTCTTTTCAGAGACATTTTATCCATAAACAAGCAAAAATATAAGTACTTCCTTTTATTTCTTTGAATGATAATCAAGCACTTACAGTGTGCCAGGCACTTCTATTGTAGTAATTCCATGAAGTATCTCCATTTTACAGATAAGGAAGATGAGGCACAAAGAGTTTTAAAAGATTACTCAATATTACACAGATAGAGATAGTAAGCAGCAAATGATAGGGTTAGGCTCCAGTCACTGCCTTTGCTTTTAAAGGGAGAAAATTGTATAGTATTCTACTTCCCTTTTTTAGTCACTTAATGGTATATCTTAGAGAATATATTATATCCTTAAAAAGACCATCCTCATTCTTTTTAGCCTTATTGTTTGCATTATATAAATATACTGTCTTTTGAAGCAATACTTTTAAAATGACTATAGACATTGGAGTTGGACTTGTGCATTGCTATTACTTTTTTTTTTTTTTTTTTTTTTTTTTTGAGATGGGGTCTCTCTCTATGATCTGGGATAGAGTACAGTGGCATCATCACAGCTCACTGCAACTTCAAACTTCTGGGCTCAAGCAATCCTCCTATGTCAGCCTCCAAGTAGCTTGGATTCAGACCTGTGACACCACACCCCGCCACTTGTTCTATTTTTTGTAGAGATAGGGATTTCTTTCTTGCTCAGTCTGGTCTCAAATTCCTGGCCTCAAGTGATCCTCCTGCCTTGGCCTTCCACAGTGGTAGGATTACAAGTTTGAGCCACTGCACCCAGCCTCTTTCTTTTTAAATTTATCATAATATACAGCTGGATGCAGTGGCTTACGCCCTATAATCCTAGCACTCTGGAAGGCCAAGGTCAGTGGATTGCTTGAGCTCAGGAGTTGAAGACCAGCCTGAGCAAAGGCAAGACCTTATCTCTACCAAAAATAGAAAAACTATTTGGACATGTGGCAGGTGCCTATAAGCCTAACTACCTGGGAGGTTGAGACAAGAGGTCTTGAACCCAGGCGTTTGAGGTTTCTGTGAGCTCTGACCCCATGGCACAGAACAAGAAACAACAAGAAAGAATTGACATTTGCGTCCTGCTTTACACCTTGAGGTCATTGTAAGTTTTTGAATGTTACTTTTGAAACACCAGTCAGAAAGGTATTATACTTCAGACAAGTTAGGGAATTCAGGTTCAGAGAGGTGAAGAGAAACATTTGCCCAGAACTGCACAGCTAACACAGAGGACCCGCTCTGCCATCGGTGTTTTGCCTGCCCAGCTCTGCCACTCCAGCTCTGTATGTGGGGGGAGGCAATAAATAACCTCCCTCCACTTACCCCTGCCCTCTATATCATAGTTTTTTGTGTCTCTTCTTTCTCAGATTCTTTTCTCTTATTCTAATTTGCATCTTCCCACTTTTTCTAATTTGATGAAGGTGTAGAAATGTTTCTCCCTGTTTTTCCCCCTCCTGCGAGATACCAGACACACTGTAATGAAATGTCACACCCATTACTAATTTCAGAATTGCTTATTTCCATTTGAAACATCAAGATAGCTCTACTGACGTATTTCATGCACTTACAAAGAAACAGTTGCCCATCTTTGCTGAATATATTTTTTGAGACCGAGCATCAAGCTGTCACCCTGGGTAGAGTGCCTGGCTTCACAGTTCACAGCAGCCTCCAACTCCCGGGCTTAAGCTATTCTCTTGCCTCAGCCTCCCAAGTAGCTGGGACTACAGGAACCCGCCACAACGCCCAGCCATTTTTTTGGTTGTAGTTGTCATTGTTGTTTGGCTGGCCCGGGCTGGAGTCGAACCCACCAGCTATGTGTATGTGCCTGGTGCCTTAGCTGCTTGAGCTACAGGTGCCAAGCCATTGCTGAATATTCTTGAGTGTACTTATAAGTTGCAACCTGGAAATAGCATTGGCCTGAACTATAGTAATTCCACCTATGTGTAATCACCAAAATTTTATGACGTCAGAGAATATTAAAAATCACAAACCATAAAAATGACTTATTTTGAACATATCTCCATGGTAGTTCATAAACTTCCTAACCATCTAATTGGTGAAACAAGAATAATCTGATAATTGGATTTTTTGTTTTCTAGTTATGACCAGAGAGGAATGTTTCTATTCGTTGGAACATTAGAAGGAAAGGTCTTTGTTATCAATCCCAGGCCCTCAAGCTCATTTGAGATTATTGGATTCACAGGTACAATATAGAATGTTTATTAATTTAAAATGTTGAGCATTCTATTCCAAAGAATTTAAGGTTATAAAAATGGAACTCTAAACAATTATTTATGATAGATTTTGTAAAAGACAAATGCTTAGATGAAGTTAAGGTTATTTAGGAGAATTCTTATGTTATATTTAGATGTATTTGGGGTATTAAAGTTACCTGCTGGGTACATAGTTGATGCTAAATTTTTTTTTTTAATCAATTATTGAATTAATGAAATGGCTAAATATATCTAACATTATTATAAGAAGAACTTGGGTTGATTTCTCTCTGAAATATTATTAAATAATATTTGATCTCTACTTAATAAACAAAATTCCTCCACCTCCAATTTTAAATTCATTCGTTTATTCATGAAAAAAAATGAGCGCCTCCTAGGTGCAAAATGCTAACCCTAGGCCTTGTGAGGGATGAAAGCATCAGGAGACAATTTATTAGATAGTAGAGGAGAAAGAAAGCAGAGTGCTCTGCAGGCTCAGAAGAAGAAACAATTAATACTGCCAGGTACGGGGAAGGTGGGCACAGTTAAGGGGGTGCAGAGGACCAGGGAAAAGTTTTCCAAAGGTTTTAAGTAGTGGGCTTGAAGGATTTTCATACATACAGGAAAGGGCATATTAGTATTCCTACTCAAAATAACAATCTGAACAAAGGTATTTGGAATGATAAAAACGTCTGGTGTAACAGGTAAATGGAAAAATGTATTACAAGATGACTATGGCAATGGCATCTGAAAGATAATGAAGGGCCTTAAATATCATCCCAACAAGTCTGGAATTTGTTCTGTGGTTAATGAGGCATCATCAAGTCTTCCGAGAAGGAACTGGAATGATTTGACTTGGTTTTTAGAGGGTGACTCTGGCACCAGCGGGAAGGACAGAGTAGAAAGGCAAAAGAATGAAATAAAAAAGATGAGTTGGGAAGCTGTAATAGTAGCCAAGTCAAGAGATGGTAACGGTCATAATCATAACAGCCAGCATTTATTGAGGGATACCTTACTGTGTTATAGCCAGAGCTCTAAGCCTATGGCACGTGGGCTCTCAGACAGCTTTTATGAGATAGATAGTACTGTCACCCCCATTTTGCAGATGAGGTGATTGAGGCACAGCAAACCTTCTTAAGTACTTATTCCCAGGTCATGCAGCTAGTTAGGGCAGAGCCAGGACTCAGACTTAGCAATTCCACCTTCAGAATGTATGCTGTTATCCTCAATACACAGACCCAGCTCATAGTCACAGAAGGGGAACAGAGGGGACAGCTCTGAGTGATGGAATTAATAGGAATTTGGCATTTGATTGTATGTGAAAGAGAGGGATCAACAGTGACTCCAAAATTTCTAGTGTGGATAGTGGACATTCGTGATGTCATTAATTGAAGAAGAGGGTTTTAGAGGTTGAGGGTGAGCTGACAAGCTCTGTAGGTTTGAAGTCAATAAGCTCTTCATTTGGGGATATTTGGCATGAGTTTGAAAATAGGTATATCCAGTTCAAGGCTTAACGATAGGATTCTGATCT
Organism: Loris lydekkerianus; assembly: GCA_963574355.1. Lineage (NCBI taxonomy): Eukaryota > Metazoa > Chordata > Mammalia > Primates > Lorisidae > Loris > Loris lydekkerianus. The sequence goes on along the minus strand of CAUYPK010109655.1, from coordinate 59,456 downwards.
TAAATCATGAAAGCTAATGAAATGGCTCAAGAAACCCGAATAGAAGCAGACCTAACTGCTCAGTGGGGCCAGACAGGTGCCAACCATGTGTAAATTAGATAGCACTGAGCTGGCAGAGCCTGTGGCTGGGTGCATGCGCATCCTGCCTAAATGTTGCACTTGTTAACAGATTTGATTGGCCAGGGGGTGGGATGGAAGAAGCCTTGACCCTTACTCTACCTTCTTCACTGGAGTGGACAGAGGAAGATGGGGCAGAAAACTGAGAATCCTCAGGAATCTGAGGAATCCTCCTCCCCAGAAAGCGCTTTCAGAAGGCAGGCTGGATGAGTTGCAGCCCGTGACAAAAATGTCAGTAGGTGAGGTCCCCACATGTGTGCCAATCAGCGGGTGATCCCTGAAAGAGCTTCTTCTTTCCAATGGAGAGCAAAGAGGTTAGGGAAGAAACTGAGGTAAGAAAATGAAGTTAGTAAGTGGTGAACCTATTTTTTAGGAAGTTTGCAGTGGATAAAAGAGAGTCAGTTCTTACCTGAAGACAGTGGATCTGAAGAGCTCACTAAAAAGAACCTTAAGAGACACAATAAGATAAAAAGAGGTCACTGATAGTGGATGGCCTGATAGGAGGAATGGTCCCAAAATCACAGATGGAGAAGGGTTACATTTTGTTCCTACACTGCTATCAGGAAAGAAACAGTGAGACAATGTGATTCAGGATAAGAGTGCTGAGGTTGAGCTTGTGTCTGATGTTCTTGGTCTTGTTAAATAAGAGGAAAGGTCTTCTGCTGATTACTCAGAGGAAGGACTGATATCAGGGCCTGAGGAAGTGGCACCTGCAGTACGTCCTGTGAGGACTGAGAGAGTGAATCTGGAAGGAATCCAAGATGGACTGCAGCCTGGCACACCTTGCAGGGGTGATGGACCCTCGAAATCCCTTGCCCACAGATGCAAATTACACAGAGGCTTGCATTTACCCAATATTAGGAGTGGATAACCCAGCTGCAGTAGGCATGTGAGGGGTCAGAACAGATGGATGCTAAAGAGGAAGTTAGAGAAGGCCCTCCCTGGGGACCACCCCCGCTGGAAAAGAAGGACAAGTCAAACTGGGCTGGTTTGAATCTTCCAGGAGCATCCCTCATCCGGTCATCAAAAGTGTCCCCATCACTTAGGTTTAAAGATCGCTCTAAATGTCTGGTAAATAAATTTGCATGTAAAGATTTAGTAAAGTCAAGTCTATAATGTGATATCTTAATTGGAAAGGTAAAAGATTCTTTAAGCTTATCAATGAACACTGTGATGTTGATTTCTTTTTGCTTTCAGAGGTGGGCAAAGACATTTTGCAAATATCCACAGTGTCTCTTTTGGACTCAGAAACCGTGGAAGTGCTGGTGCTTTCCCCACTTCCAGAAACAGAAAAAAGTAGGCTGGAAATATTCACTCTGCCTGAACTACTATTACAGGGTAAGAGAAAAACAAGAAACCAGTTCCATCCTGGGCCCAGATCAGTCATTGCTATAGCTTTATTTTGTTTGTTTTTAATATTAGCATATAACGAAGTAAAATGGCTACTCTTTATCCATCTTCACAAAGTAAAACTGATACAGCTGCTAAACAATTTATTATGTGAATTACATGAATCTGCTTTATTGCCTGAAGAAAGAGAAAGGATTAACTGACGTTTATGTCAAGTTGGTTTGGCATTTTGTGGTGTCTCCTATTTTGTAGCTTTAACTATACACAGTCAGGTTCAGATAGGTTACAGAATAGCTACCTCCTGTGGGGGAACAACTTCCAGTGTCTTTTATGAAATAATATTTACTGTTTCTATGTTAATCAATGATTGCGGAGAAATGTGCAATCGCTGCAATCCTCATTATTCTCATTGCCTTGTACTTATTTATTTGCTACATGACTGTGACTGAGATGAAGTAAAACATCATGAGCCATAAATGATATCTGTGGGAAACATGTAACAAAGACATTTCAATGAATGCATAGGGAGCAGGATGTCCAGGGCAGTAGCAAAAGTTACTGACCTGTGACATTAGTTAGGCACGCGTAACTGTAACAAGTTAGTCACACGCACAGTGAGGAATAGGGTACACCTTCAACAACAAGAGTTGCAACCAAATGCACAACAAATAAATCACTTATTTAGGCAGAAATAGCTGAGGCAGATATAGTCAGACCAATAAACAGCAGGCGTCAAACTGCATGTTCCCCACATTAAGATAATGTAACCCAGAAAAACAGTCATATGTGCACATCCTGCTGAACATTGTGACATCTATGGTAACTTTCCCCTTATGTTTCTTTGTTTGAATCTTAAGAAGTACTCCTTGGAATGTGGAGGCAGGGCCATGCTGCCTTACTCTGACAGTATCTGGCCTCCCAGCGCCCTCAATTGCACAGCTGTATTATAACTAAGCATTTCTTGTTTTCACTCTGTGGCATTCCCAGAAATCTAGAGGCTCCGCCCCACTAAGGATTGCCTCAACTTCTAGTGATAAATCATAAAGAAAGATTTCTGTATAAAAAGATAGGAGAAAACAGACAAATCCACAGTGTCTCTTTTGGACACAGAAATCGTGGAAGTGACGGTGTTGTCCCCATTTCCAGAAACAGGAAGAAGTAGTATTTTTAATGACAAATATATCTGGGTAACAATTTTGCAAAATTTATCCCTATAGAATAGACGAGAGCTGAAAGTCTCAAAGTACTTTTATGTTTTAATTAAGAATCTCTATACCATAATGAGTTTTCTTTAATGATATGTCTATAAGTTAATTGACAAAGTTAACTAAGGCCTTACAAAAGATAATTTACTATCAGTCATTAAATATTCAAATATTTGTGTGGAAACAAGTTATTTTAAAATCATTTTTATCACCTAAGTCTTCACAATATGAATTGAGCATTTAAAATTTTTATTTTCATAATTGCTTATAATGATTTTGTAAAATAAGAATATATGGCTCAGAGCCCGTAGCTCAGTGGTTAGGGCGCCGGCCACATACACCGAGGCTGTCAGGTTCAAACCCCACCCAGGATCTCTCCTCTTTTTCAGGTCTTATACCTTCTGCAACCTTTGCTGATGAAAGAGGGAGGTTAAGAGATGAGTTCATTCATAAGTACCTGTATGAAGTGGAACACACTCTGTCCTCTGCTGTCTTGGACTTTCAAAGTAACCAAATACATGGCTTCTGTAACCAAGTTCCATACATCTGTAGCTACTCTATTCCTGAAGAAGTGAGTCAAAACTTAAGTGAGCTGGCATTTATGTTAGCAATCGAGATTGACACATTGTACTAATTAGATATGATCCTCTTGACGACTTTAACAGAATTGTCCAGTTAAAACAAATGGCTTCATTATATTAACATAATACCCTTGAGTTAGATAATTAGTATATATTATATAACATAATATATTAACATATATATTAACATAATACCCTTGAGTTAGATATTAATTCATCATAAAATATATTTGAGCAATCTCACACATGTCAGATAACATGCACATGATACTAGTTTATTGCCTTAAAAAAAAAAAATCAAGCTTTAGAAAATGTATTCTATAGATTCCAGGGGCTACAGGGCAAATGATTTTCAGTGGAATATTGCACTTGAGCCCTAAAGAAACTTGCACAAAATAATTAAACTATGTTTGTGGCTTCCTTGCATTGCTCTGTCTTCTAGCTCCTCCCGCACAGTGTGACCTCCCACTGCATATACCAGCCCAGTGCCCTCCTGCTTGATGCCCTTTGGCCATTCAGTTTCCCGCAGATGCCTGCCTTCCTGACCCAATAGTACTTACCCCCATTCTTCTCTAAATTCTTTGGTCAAAGCCCTTCTCTCCCAAAGTAGCTGGTGGTAATACCGTAGAAATACTGAGAAGGAAGAAATGGTTCATGGCAAGGGGAGATTCAAGAAAAGGTTCATGGACAAAGCAATATTTGAACTGAACTTTGAAGAATAAGTCAAATTTAGACGTGGAGAAATATTGTGTGCAATCTTGCTAGGGGTGGATGGTGCTGATGTAGGGAAGCGGGGGTGGACTAGTAGGGATGGAGGGGACAAGGGACTTCCAGACAAAAGGAAGGACATGCACAGAGCCCTGGTGGTGGGAATGCATGAGACACGGAGGGGGGGGGGGGAGGGATAGTGACAGGTTGATTTTATTTATTTATTTATTTATTTCTGAGACAGAGTCTCGCCCTGTCGTTCCCAGTAGGGTGCAGTGGTGTCATCATAGCTCACAGCAACCTCAAGATGCTGTACTCAAGTGATTCTCCTGTCTCTGCCTCCCAGATAGCTGGAACTACAAGCACACGCCACCATGCCCAGCTAATTTTTCTATTTTTTTATAGAAGAAAACAGGGTCTCTCTCTTGCTCAGGCTGGTCTCAAATTCCTGGCCTCAAGCAGTCCTCCCTCCTCAGCCTCCCAAAATGCTAGGATTATAGGCATGAGCCACCACACCCAGCCTGCTTTATTTTGACTTGAGTATGAGAACATATGAAAATGATTGGAAAAAATAAAGATTGTCAGTGTAGGCTGGGACCTTTAATAGCTGGCTAACATATAAAGAAGACTTCCCTTAGTTGGCAGAAACAAACTTTTATTTGCAAACGAAGTTGGGGAACGTGGTGCAGATGCAGGCTCCCACTTTATCCTGCAGCCGTTTATTTCCAATGATAATGTTTACAGATTTGAAGCTGAGCATATGCAAACCTAATGATGTTACTCACTGATGTTTTCTACAATGTGGTCTTTCTCTTTGATTGACAGAGCCATAGCGGTGTTCGAATTCTTAAACCTTACAAAAAAATGCAAAGCAGACAGTATGGACCTGGAATGCTCTATCTGTCTTCACATGGATTATGGCTTGCTTCAGTAGCTAAATGTGGAATTCTTTGCATCCGAGATGTTTTTACTTTGGTAAACTCCTTTATTAAAAAAAAGAAAAAAAGATTATGGGATATATATATATATATAGAGAGAGAGAGAGATATCTTATTATATAAGGAACAAAATTTCTTGGTAAAGGAATTGGAATTCTTAAGTTAATTGACAGAACTTTTTACCACTAATGGTATTAATGACTTTACCATTTTTACTGGTGTTTCTATGTGGTGAGGTTTGAATCTCTTAGGGAGGAAACTCCAACCAGTAGGATGCAAATGAAAAGCAGTGGGCGTGGTAGCAGGGTTGAGCACCAGACCAGCTTCATCGTCAGCTAGGTTTGTGTCTTGGAACCTAACACAAAGCTCAGCTTCACTGAGCTTCAGGTGCTCATCTGCGAAATTAGGGAAGGTCTCATCCTAGGGCATTCTGGTGAGAGGGCCTATGCAAAACTGCTTTGGGAATAGTGAAAGTGCAACCTCCCTGGCCTGGAGGGCCCTGGGTTGGTTGCTGCTGCCTCACCTGACACTTCCCTGATGCTGCAGGAGCAGAAGGTTGTGGCCCTACTGCGTCCTCCTCTATTACTTGCAGGCCTCAATGTCACCATCATGCTACCATTTCCGATTTTCATTGTCCTCACACCACGGAGAAAGTGAAAGTAGTTGCTTCTCCCAAAAAGGTGCAGAATCCTTTTCTAGGTTCTGAACGAAGGTGTACTAGTCAATAGTCGAATTTAGTGGGCCCATTGATTCTTTCCCAGTTTTCTATTCCCACACACCCGAACCATGGCAGTCACCCACATGCCCCCCACCCCTCCCATATATACTCTAAGTCCCTGGTTGTGCACACCCGGCTTCTTTTGGCTTGCCTCTAGAAGGTTCTCAACCTTCCTAATGCCGTGACCCTTTAATACAGTTCTTCATGTTGTGGTGACCCCCAACCATAAAATTATTTTCATACACCTGCATTTATACGGGGTATATGTGATGGTTTTAGGCGACCCCTGTGAAAGGGTTGTTCGATCCCCAAAGGGATCACAACCCACAGGTTGAGAACTGCTGCTCTAGAAGAAAGCAATGTAACTTGGAATATAACTGGGGGAAGAGTGATATTACTGAGTAAAGAAAGTTTTGAATCCCTTAGAGATTATTTTTAAGAGAATGATTTGCTAACTCAGCTGTTCTATCTATTCAATGAGTTGCAATTCATGGTAACACCTGATAGTGGCAAGACAGGCAGGACCTCAGAGATGTTCTGGATGTTTTTATTACCTATACTCACATGAAAAGTACCTCATATGTTAGGTTATTCATGGCAGCACTGTTTACAAAAGCAACCTAATATCCATCAACAGAGGATGGGGTAAATAAATAATGGCACATAATTAATATACAAATAAGTATGAATATTATGCAGCTGTAATACAGAATGAGGAAATCTGTGTAACAATGTAAAATGAACCTCTAGATATATTGATTGTTAAGGGGAAAAGCAAGGTGTAACATGTGTATTATGTTATGATTTATGTAAGGAAAATTTATGTATCCATAAAAACTTTGAAAAGATAGTGAAAGTCCCAAGTACATCAATCACCATTGGGCAATGTTGAGGCATGGGGACAGGAAGGAGATTTCACAACATACTCTTTCATAGTTTTTGAATTTTAAACTACTCGAATATATTAACTATTCAAAAAATTAAATGAAAAATAGTGGTTGAGAACCAGTGTGACACAGAAATCCCAGTTTTTGGTCAAGGAGTTTATACTGTTTTTCTGCATACCAAATCAGTGATGTGTTTGTGTTCTAATTAAACTGGTCTGCTCAGCAACCTCAGGGCGGGTTATCTTCGATTCTTCCCAGTGCCCACCACCCTCTCTCATCACACTCATAAATGGCCCCTGCTTGATTCTTGAAGGCATCTGAATTTGCTATCTCTGCTTGCTGAAGGCATCTCCCCTTGCTCCATAGGTTCCTGCAATCCATTCACTTCTCTGTGTCCAGTTTCCTATTATAAGCTGGTGATAATAATCCCTCTCCATCCTTACTACACAAAGGCAGTAGTAGATAAGGTGAATGTTTTTTGAACTAGGAATTTAAAATACTATTTATTACCAAGAGGCTACTTCCATACTGACTAAAATACTGTTAGCAAATAGAAAGGTTTATCCACAAGGTAACCCCCCATAGAAAACCCATGTAGTAAAATTGCTTTTTCAATTTCTTCACTTTGCTCCTAAAACTATTGAGGAAACATTTGCTCGGTGTCGGAGTAATTCTCACCAGGGACATGGGATTCAGTCAGTAAGAATTTCAATAGATGGAGAAAACATTCTGGTGAATGGGAGAGATGATGGCACCCTCATCTACCTAAAATGGAAGTAAGTACAGAGCGCAGTAAGTAACCCCATGGGGTATGGTGTTTAAAATACAGATCTTGGGCTGGGCATGGTGGCTCACACCTGTAATCCTAGGGCTCTGGAAGGCTGAGGTGGAAGGATCACTTGAAACCAGGAGTTCAAGACCTGCCTGACAACAGGTTATTTTCTATTCTTTACCAAAAATAGAAAAAATTAGTCTGGTATGGTGGCACAGAGACCTGTAGTCCCAACTTCTTGGGAGCAAGACTCTGTTTAAAAAAAAATAATAAAATAATAATAATAATAATGATAATAATAAAAAATAAAATAAAGATTTTATTACTGCTCAAGGATACATGAGGAAGCACCGTGGGGGTCAGGGGGCTGGGAGAGGGTGGAAAATAAGGACAAGGGTCTTTAGGATAGTAAGGATTCACAGGTTTAGGATTGGCTAGTGAAAGGTGTAAAGGATGTGGCCTTATCTCTGGGTGCCATTGTTTAAACCTTTCAGCTAGTTTGTATAGTGGTAGTGGTTCTGGGGCATAGGGCTGCCCCAGACATCTGGTACATGACCCAGGGGTGATCAGGGCAGGGAAATAGTGGCCTTGATTGTGAAAGCCCACTAGATGAGGCGTTCGGGTGTGGTCTCTGGATTGGTTGTTTTGCATTTGAAAGGCCCACTCCTTCATAAGGGAAGTCCCTCCCTTCATTAGCAAGACCCCAGATATTAAATCATGAAATATATATGTTTATATATATGCATAGTTTATATATATCTATAAACATTGTTCATATATATATGTACAGATAGTATATATGAGAATGATCAGTCAGTCCTACCTTCTATAACACATTGGAAGAACATAAGGAATGAGGATAATTGTGAACTTTAGGTAACTTTAAAAACTATCCCTAAAAAGCTCTCATACATCTATGAATGTATGTATACCACATGTTTACTTTCCTAATTTTTATATTTTTCCTACATGATACTAAGTTATTCCGACTTTGCTTAGTCTACAATGAAAATTCGAAATAAACAAATACAACCCAAACGTGCAGATGATGAGCAGGAGTAGAAACATGGAAAAGGTGTGCTGGACTTTCAGTGTTGCCTTGCTTGATTGATCTGCCGATGGATATCGCTAGTACTACAACTTGTGATTCATTTCAGCAAAAACAATATTTCATGGTGCCTCCTGTGACCAAAACAGTAGTGAAGCACAGTAGTAGTTTTACATACTATCACTAGTAATAGTATGTAAACAGTAAAACACAATTATTTCTCAGCAACATTGTGAAAGGTGTTAAATGTTGTGGAGATTTTCTATCACACAATTTTGGTAGCCATTTGTTTCCAGGACACGTTTGAAGACTGCATCATTATGCCCACTTTATACATGAAACTCTGAACCTTGTATCTCACCATATAAATCCTAACATATCCTTGGTAGAAGGACATATGAAAAAGTAGTGTCTCAGGCAATAGCAGACTAGTGCTGGAGCCCTATCTATGACATTTTGATCTATGGATAATCACCTAGACTTCTGACTCAAAACAAAACATGGTTTGAAACCTTGGTCCATCACAAAATCCCAAAACAGATGTTGGCATGGATGCAGAGAGAAGGGAACACTTCTATACTGCTGATGGCAATGCAAGCTTTTTGGAAAGAAGTTTGGAGAATACTCAAGGAACTACAAGTACACCTACTATTTGATCCTGCAATTCCTCTACTAGGTATATACCCAGATGATCAAAAATTATTTTACAACAAAGAAATTTGCACCAGAATGTTTATTGTAGCCCAATTCATAATTGCCAAGACATGGAAATAGGCCAAGTGCCCATCGACCCATGAATGGATTAACCAATTATGGTATATGTACACCATGGAATACTATGCAGCCATGGAGTTGGAACATATTTTTCTTAGTAAAGTATCTCAAGAATGGGAAAAAAAATGCATCCAATGTACTCAATACTACTATGAAATCAATATATAACCACCTACACACTCATATGAATGGTAAAACATACCATAGTCCAGAAAGTAGAAGGAGAGAGGGGGGAGAGAAAGGATGGAGGGCATTTGTTGAGACCTCACCTAATGTGTATGATGCAATGGTACATTTCAAAACTATTAAGAAAAGAGTATAATTGTGATGTATATGTTATTTCAATGTAAGTATTTCACGTTGTATATCAAATCAGTACACCAAACCCCATTACTGAATCAATGTACACAGTTATGATTTAATAAAAACAAAAACAAAGTATACAATTGAGTTTTTTAAGGCTAAAAAAAAACCTTAGTCCAGGACTTGTGAGCTTGTGACAAGCTTAGGAATGTGACAACCGTTTTATTCGTCTATGACAAAGTTACTCAGGTGAGGGCCTGTGGAGGCCCTTCCAGACTTTCTGAATTAGAAAGTCTGTGGAAAATTGTCCACATTTGTCTTTGTGTATCTGGAAATAATACTGCTAAAGATGATTTTTATTCATTGTGATTTTGTAACTTACATGTTTTCTTTTTTATTAATATAGGCATTTTGAAGGACAGTTACCCAATGATATTCTTGAGCATTGCCAGAGACTATTAGCTTATCTGGGCAATGTCATGGAGGAGGAGAATGATTATTTACGTGTAGCATCCAAGGTTTCCTTAGATGTGGGAACGGAATACGAAGGCACAGTTAAGTTCCAATACGGTTGGCTAGCTAGCTTGCTTTTTCTTTCTAAATTCAGATAGAAATTTTCAATTTATGCTCTTCTTTAAGCAGATATTTAGTAATATTTCTCTTTATCCAGGTATCTCATGATTCTTCAAAGAATATAATGTTTCTGAGAGAAAACATTCAGCTTTTCTCAAAGCAACGGCAAATATTGCATCTCAGTTCTCATTAGACCATACTATGAGATCTGGGCTTGCCTGGAAAAAAGAAATCTGCCAACACTGGTGCTTGGTCAAACCACTCTCTCTATACTTTGATATCACATACATCATTTAGGAAGTGTCTATCTAGAGTACAACATTCATTCGTTCATTTAACAAGTATTTATTGATGCCTGTAAAGTGTTGGACTGTGGTGGATATGGCCATAAACAAGACAGAGAAAGTTTCTGCATTTGTGGTATTTATATTCCAAGGGAGGTGGGGTGGGCAGGGAGAGGCATATAATAAACAAATAAATAATTAGATAGTAACAAGTTCTGTTTGGTGAATAGGAATAGTTGATGTGATAGTGTTCGAGTGGATAGCCCTTCCAAGGAAAAGACATTTAAGCTGAGATCTGAATTAAAAGAGGACACTACAGTAAAAAAAGGAGGTGGGAGCAAGAACCCTCAGGCCAGAGGGGGAAAGAGCTTGGCAAGTGATGTGTGAGGGCCAGGAAGGGCCTGAGCAGTCCAGTGAGCAGGGAAGGAAGTAGTAGGAGGTGAGGTCCTCAAAGTGGGAAGAGTCCAGGCTTTAAAGCCTTCCTATAAAAGGCTTTGCAAGCCAGGAAAAGAGTTGTAATGAGAATCTAGGGAAGTGTTCCAAGCAGAGGATTAATAAGATCTTATTTACATTTTTGAAAAGATTGCTTGCTGCTTTGTGGAGAAGGTTTCCTAGAGGGAACAAGAGGGGAAGCAGAGAGATGACCCAGGGCTTCAGCAGAGGTCCAGGTGGTGGTGCTGGGGGTAGAAGAGTTTGTGGGGCAGGAGAGAAGTGTAAATCCCAGGTGGGTTTCAGAGCTAGGGTTGATAGAACTCACTGATGGATTGGACAGAGAGGGAGAGGAAAAGAAAGACTCAAGACTAACTCCTAGATTATTTTACTTGAACAAGTGTATAGAAGAAGGTACCATTAATGGAGCTGAGGCAGACTGTGGGGGAGAAAGGGAGGAATCTGAAGCTGATTTTACCCACACTAAGCTCTAGACGCCTGTTGGGAGATGCGATGTAGGCTGTTGGGTAGATGAGCTTGATTTCTGGGGAGGGCTGGGACTAGAGATGTTGATTTGAGGGTCAAAGGTGTGTGGATGGAACTTAAAGCCATAAAGCTAGGTAAAGCTTTCATCATGGAAGCAGGAATGGTGAGAAACAGGTGAGGACCAGAGCAGCAACTTGTAGAGAGGCAGGGGGAGACTTCAGGGAAGCAGAGACGCCCAGCGAAGTTTCAAGAGCCAGGAGAGGATGACACCCCTAACTCTTCCAGGATATTTTGCTGCAAATGCAAGCAAAGGAATATGGTGGTAGCTAAAGGAGAATGTGGTAGATCAACTGAGAGTAGTTTTCCTAAGACAGGAGATGCCAGAGTACATTTAGATTATGCTGGGAAAGATTCAGAACAAGGGAGAAATGGATGATATATAGAGAGATGTGATTTTTAGAAAAAGGTATAAAGACCTCAAGAAGGAGGAAAAGATTAAGATCCTAAGCACAGATGGTGGTACAGACCTTGATGGGCCACCGTAACTGGAAGAAGGTGAAATGGTGATGGTGTGACCTGTCTGGTCATCTCAGCTTTCTCAGGGGAAGGTGTGGAGGATATGAAGACAGACTAGTAGGAATCATATTAATAAAACATGACATCTTGGGAAGAAAAAAATGCTTGATAATATTTTTAAGAATGCAACAAGTGCAAAGAAGTTCAAAGCAAGGTGGGAGGGGAAGAACTTGATGAATTTTAAATTCAAGAAATATGTTTTTCTAAGGTACATCAAAGTAAGAAGGCTAGCATTGACTCATCACAAGAGGAATTAGAATCAACTGAAGATATGAAGGAAATCTCCTGGATACAACAAAAAAGCCAAGAGGTATTTGTAAAACACGGGATAGGTTTGAAATAATACTCTGTAGGTTTGCCAAATAAATTAGTTTCCTATGGAAAGTCAGAAGGCAGACTGAGACACTACTTGGCAGAGCATTACACTCAGAGGTATAACTTCCCCAGAAAACAGATAAACACCCTAAACATAGACCAATTCTTTAGATCAACTTAGATGAGCTTTAAGAACTATATGCAGGCTAACATGAAACCCAGAGAAAGTGTCTCCATGAGCCAAAGCAAAGAAGGAACTGCAGTCCTTCATTCTGGAGTGCGTTGTGGAGATGCTGATCTTAAAGGCAAGGGGTGGGCCAGAAACAGGAGGAGGGATGCTTCCGCTGCAGCTGTCTTGGAAGGCAGTGTGGGTGGCAGACTGATTAACAGGCTCGTGTCTGGATATGGCTCATCAATCTAGTCTCACTCAGGTTCCCAATAAAAGAGCAGACTGGTTTTCCTTCATCACTGTTTACATTTTCACTATTGAATTATTTTCTTTCCATTGGCCATATAATTGACATCAGTTTCAAGTTGTTTCAATGGTTGCTTACATAATAGCAGTTAGATTTAAGCAGGCAGCAGTGGTATTATTTCATGTTTAGTTTATATTAGTAGTCTTTAGAAATTCTTTATTTCTAGCTGGACATGGTAGTGAGTGTCTGTAGGCCTAACTACTCAGGAGGATAGGAAGGAAGAGAGAGCAGGAGGGAAGGAAGGAATGGAGGGAGGTGAGGAGGGAAGGAAGGGAGGGAAGGAAGAAACAAATTATTTCTGTTTCTAGAGAGATGCTACCTATGTATCTTCTCCTCCCACCCCACCCCCATTTCTTTTGCTTTGTTAAGTGATGTGCTTGTTCCATTTCAGGCCATCAAAAAGGAAGTTAATCTGTTTTCCAAGAAAAGGAAAGAGATAAAAAGTGGAATTAAAGCCCTTGCTGCAACTGTAAGTATTGGGATTTCATATACTACTACATTGGGCCCTTGGTCTAAACCTACTTTTGGAACTGATTTTGTTCAACACAGCATGGGGAACTATACCCCTTTTCTCTCTATGTGTAAGCTCAGTTTTCTGGGGTTCTGTAACAGGGTAGAGTTTTTACTATATCATGATCTGTGTAAATAATGGTTTTCTTTTCTTCCTTTCCCAAAATACCATCGTATTTTTTTTGACACTCATGAAAGTTATTCATTTATATCTTAACAAGTTAAATAATACTGAGTTACATAATTAAAAATAAATGTTTTAAAGCAGTACCTGCCCTACGTCTCTTGACTGAATCCTGTACTCCTAAGGAGGCTGTTTTCTTTCCACTTTTTCATTTGACTATTTACCTTCATCTTTCTTAATAGTCTTCATAATGCTGCTGCTATTTTTTGATATTTCTATTTAACACTCACTGTGGGCTTCCTGTTAAGGAAGACGAATAGTTGGGTTCTCTTATACTAACCCCACCACTGCAGCACCCATATAAATCCATGCTTAGTATACACATTATAATAGTTATTTCAATATTCTTCAAATCCGAGCACATGGTATATTACAATTACATTTCCATTTTTCCAACTTCATTTTTCTTGGAATTAATAATTGCCTTTGTTTTGGATTAAGCCTTTCTGTATACCTATTACCTATGCAAACTCTCTCAAAATGCTGGAAAACTCTTCTCAGTACCACTGAAGTGATTGGTCTGTCAGTGCACTTTTTCTGTGTGTTTTTTAAAATTTTTTTTTATTATTAAATCATAAACACATAGATCATGTATACATTAATGCATTTGGCCTCCCTTGTAGAGCTTTCCATCTTCCAGCTCCAGTTGCAGCATCTTGCTCTTGCTCTGTAGACCAGGCACATGGCTGCTGTCCTGAGGACTGCTCTTAGCCATTTTCCTGGGAAATCCTCTCAACAGCCTCCTGAGTCCAAGCCCCTATTTCCTGGATCCCATGTGTTTCTCTTGTTTTCTTGGGGGTGCATTTTTCAGTGCCTTCCTGAGCAGGGCTGTTGTTTTGGAATATATTCTTAGAAACATCCTTTAAAACATGGCTGTGCCAGGGTGCCATTTAAGTGTACCCCAATGTGAATGGTACCTGCCCCCCTCAAGATGTAAGATGCTTTGACTCTCTTCTTGAGAAAGGGTACATGGGAGGCACATTATTTCAGAGTATGTGGTTCAACCTACTACAATTATTTTATATCTAGTCTCTTAAATTTTTTTTTTTTTTTTTTTGAGACAGAGCCTCAAGCTGTCACACTGGGCAGAGTGCTGTGGCATCACAGCTCACAGCAACCTCAAACTCTTCAGCTCAAGTGATTCTCTTGCCTCAGCCTCCCAAGTAGCTGGGACTACAGGTGCCCACCACAATGCCCGACTATTTTTTGGTTGTTGCAACATTAGGAAGGTTATAAACCACCACTCTAAGTGATAAGTACTCTTAAAATATATAACCACAATACTATTATTTTACCTTCAATACCAATAATTTCTTAATATCATTCAATGAAGTGATAAACTTACACATTTTTATAGTTTTTGTTATTAGATGAATGAGTTTTTAAAGATTAAGCCTTAAAACTTCCATAAATACAATAAGCCCATAACCTAATTCTTTATTCAGTAGTACATTTAGATAAACAGAACATCTATTTTTATATTGATTGCTGCCTAAAGAGACAAAGAAAGACATCTCGTTAAAGCTTAATTGTTTACTTGTCATCATCTTTTTTTATTTTAAAATTTCAGATTCTGAAAATGATGGAAGAAAATGAAAAAGCAAATAATATTGCAAAATTAGACCAACAGGAATTTGGCCTGGATCTTGAGGAATTGGAAAGGCTTCATGAAGAAAGTGAGGAAGAAGTAGCAAAGGTATGAAAAAAATTAATTTAAGCATCATAAAGTTATTATGAAGGAAATAAAAAGAGAATGGAGAAGGGAACTTCTTCAGAATAATGTGAACATAACAAAAGCTTTTCCAGCATAATATGAACAAAATGAACAATGCATAATTTTTTGAACGTGCAAACAAAAAAACATTTTTTTCCTCCGAATGAGAGAGTGAATTGTATCTGGATTCAAGGACAATTAGGGACATTATAACTGGTTAAACAATTACACCAAACGAATGCTAATTATTTGACTGATGTCTGCAGGAGGCAGGTTTCCAACGTGTGCCCTGGGATTCCAGCTTATTAAACTTGTTTATTAATGACTGGGTGAAGTATAGAAATAAAGCCGATTTGTCAAATTGGGGAATGACATGAGACTGAAAAGAAGAGGAAATAGATCAGGGATAACATCATTGCAATGAAAGGTTCTCAACAAACTGACCTCATCTGATAACATTTACCTGGGATAATCATTCATCCATTCATTCTGCAGCAATTATTGAGCACCTGTCATGTGCCAGACATTATTCTGGGTGCTGGGGATATAGTAAATATGAGAGACACATTTCTGCTCTCATAGGGCTAAAGTAGTGAAGAGGACAGACCCTAGCAAATCTCTGTTTAGTGTATGACAGAAACACATTGGATGCTGTGGTGGATGTGTGTGGGGGGGGATGTGGGGGGTCTACTTCTGTGGTCAAAGAAGCACACATTAGAAGGGTGACATTTCAGTGGAGAACTAAAGAGGGAGAGAGATCGGGCTGTGCAAAGGGAGTAGCGAGAGCCCTCAGGCAGGAATGCTTATAGTATTCTAGGAGCAGAATGACCAGAAAGGCCACAGCACAGTGTCTGGGAGGGAGCCTTCTGGAATGACGTGCGGGAGGTGGGCAGAGGTCAACTACTGAAGACCTTGTACGTCAGGGTGAAGATTCTTACTTTTGGCCAGGCACGGTAGTAGCTCATGCCTGTAATCCCACCACTCTGGGAGACCAAGGCAGGAGAATTGCTTAAGGCCAGGGGTTCGAGAGCAATCTGAACAACATAGCAAGACCCTGTCTTTATAAAAATAGGAAAACTAGCCAGACATGGTAGCGCACACCTGTAGACCCAGCTACTCAGGAGGCCAAGGCAGGAAAATTGCTAGAGTCCAGGAATTTAAGGTTGCAGTGAGCTATGATGATACCACTGCACTCTATCCTGTGAACTCATCCTGTTCACCCACCCTTACCCTGTGTCTCCACCCCAAATCACAAAACAATAGCCTTCACTGTAAATTCACCAGTGAATAGTAGCAAGTGAAGCAGGTGCTATAGTTGTCCAAGAGAGAACAGTGTTAACAGTGGTCCAATAGAGAACAATGTTTCAGCATGTTTGGGAGCAGAATACTAGTCCTTGGGATGAGTCAATGGCTCCCACCAGTCCTAATCCTAAAGCAACTAGCCAGCCCAGCCAGGATCTCAACAAAATAGAAAAGACCAAAGTCCAGTAAAGACAATCTGGACACAATACAAAGTATTAGGGACTGAGCCTGGAGGATCTGATCAAGTAGCCTCCACAGTGGAGAGAGGATGGCTGAATATAGTGGGAATCTGGCAGGTTCTGACAACAGATATGCCACACCAGCTGCTTATTTTGGAAAACATAATTTAAAATCAAAAAGAAATAAATTGCACATTAAATTCATGTGATCAGAGAATGAATAAAATAAATAGAAATAAAAAAGAAATAGTAAAAAAAAAAAAAAGAAAGAAAAAGAAAGGGCATTTTAAAGTCTGGGGAATGCCATTCTTAGCTGGTTTGATAATAATTCTGCCAGCAAAGTGAACTGCAGAAAAGGTTCCCAAAAGGATTTTAAGAACTAAAGATCATTAGGTCTCATATTCGCACCAGGCCTTTTGCAAACTCAATTAAAATAGGAATACTTAATTACTTGAATAATATAACAGGATTACTTAAACAGATAAAACTAATTGAAGTAACATATGTTTCTAAGTGGAAAAATGTAAACCATATGATTCCCAAGAGCAGTGGAGCATTCTTTTTATTGTAGACATAAATAATTGAAGAATTAAGTGCAGTAAAGACTCCCAAGCAGAGGTCACAAATTTCAAATATGGCATTTCAAATATGTGTTGGCAAGAATTAAGCCAACATTCAGCTATCCGGAAGTTTCACGTAAAAATATAAACTCCAAATTTCTCTAATGAAACAGGATGATTTGGCTTAGTGGTTTTGCTTGCCTGCTGTCCTAAGTAGCCAGACCTGTGCGTGTTAGCTAAACAGCTCACCTTGGGCCTGCCTGTCGGTCCTCACCCCCACCTTGTTCACGTATGTGACCCAGTCACTTCAGATATATGAAAGGCACCTGTGTTTGACACCTCAGCCTCAAAAAAGGAAGTCCAAGCTATAGACATAAGCTCCAGGAAATGTTGTCAAAGGCAGAGATGTGTTCCCCAAAAGTGCATCTGACGCAGGGCCGCTCAGAGCGTCAGGGAAAGACAACCACACTCTGCCTCTGAGTGTGCGGTGCTGCCGACGTGGTGAGTTTACAGTGGAGGTTATTGTTTCTGAGGCCACGTTTTCATGCTTCTCTTTTCCCTTTATGGACGTTCTTCAAGATGAGGAAGGACATCGAGATGCATAACCTAGCCAAGTGCTATTTGGCTGAACTTATCAAAGAAGAGTGCTGGAACTCCATGGCTGTGAAAGGCAGAGCTCTGAAGGTAACACAAAACCGCCAGGCACAAACCTGCTGGGAATTGTCACCGAAAGTCTCACGGCAGGAAGCTTTTAAAAATACCTAAATACACTAAAGAAACTTTCTGTGTAGCCCAGCACAGAAAGCAAGCCCCACCCCTTCCTGTACTGCATCTACATAATGGGTCACTCTCCAACTCTTTCCCTCTCTGAGACTCCCTGCATCTGGGTCCTGATAGGGTGTCTACTCAGAAAGGCCATCTTTATCACAGTCCACACAGATTGAAGGGTGGACAAAATCTTCTTCACCTTTCCACCTGTGCCTGTCTTTCCTAAAGAGCTCTTTTTCCTGTTTTTTCACTGAGATTCCTTCCAACATGATTCCCTTCTGTGTGTAGTGTAACCAAAACTCTCAGTTTATTCCTGTGGTCCTGCCGTAACTATTAACAGCACCCTTTTTCACTTTCAAATATGCTCCTAGTTTGGGTAATGAAGTCTCAGGTCCCCCTGCATTTATATGATGGAGTATTGCTCTAGAATAGGGTTTCTCGTGAGCTGCACTCTTGGGTTAGATCAGGTTCAGTTTCAGGGGCCCAGTCCTATGCATTGTAAGATGTTTGGTAACATCCCTGCCTTGGTCTGCTAGGGACAGTCATATCCTTCACTCCCAGTGATGATAACAAAAAATGTCTCCAGACTTTGTCATGTGTCTCAGGGGAAGCAGAGAGAGAGAGAGTGGGAGGTGGCAAAATTGCTCCTAGTTGAGATCCACTGCTCCAGAAATAAATCCTTCACAAAAGCACAGCACTTTATATAGTTTATACCAATACTATTGGAATACATTGTCTTATTTTAAAGGAGGTTTCCCTTGTCGATTTCACGCATGTATGGCAACCTGCAAGTTAATTTTAATCAGAGAAAGCATCCCCTTACTCTACCCTCAAATATACAATTGTACTTAAAATGGATTTATTTCATCTTTTTATCCCCTAAGTGCTTCCATATCCCCTATGTGGTTGAGAACTTCCCAATGAAACCGCGCACAGATGAAGAGCAAAAAGAATTGGAGAGGGTTTTACAGCAAAAGAAGATTGAAGCAGAATGTCTGAAGGTACAATTTTAAATATATTTGTGTTTATACAAGTGGTGTGCTTTATGTTAAGGCCTCCTTCAGACAGATTTCAGTTGGGGTACAATTTAAGATAAGTTTAGAAATTGTATGTGTATATATTTTTATTTCTTATTCATTCGTAGGCTACATTCTAATGAATAGAGGAGCCTTTATCTGTACAATAAATTAAGGAGCCTATATCCTATACAACACTGGCTAGCCCTCAAAGGGAGGACATACCAAAAAATGAGATTTGGGACTTCATTCTTATCCTGCTCAGCGGTTGTCTCCCACTGATCCCCACGGATGCCCTTTTGATCCTCTCTTATCACTAGAGATTGTGTCTGAAGATGATTGACCAAGGATAAAGTAGAATCTGTTTTGATGGAATTATCGTTTTCCTAAATCCCAGATGTTTTAGCAGTAATCTTTGTCAAACCCCTTTGGTATAGTTGTGTTTTATTAGAACTTTGAACTCACCCTTCTTCTAAAACAAAATGAAAGTGTACTTAATTCTTTTTAACCTTTACCCACCAGACCATTTTAAGTAAATTTCTTTGTAAAATATGAAGAGAAGATATATTTTTTAATATGTGTATTAATACTTAAGTACTAAGAATTACTCAAAATACTTACAAGCATGTGTCATCCTGACAGAAAATTATAAATATTGCATGCTCTCAAGGACAATTTTTGTCTCTTTGATTTATCTACACTTCATCAGTTTCTGAAGTTTCTGCAGCAGTTTTGGGATCTATCCATCACTTTGAATTCAGTTGTTGGCCAGACAATTTCACATCTCAAAATGATTATTGAAATAATTAAGTTGTCAGAAAATTTCCCTTTAGAGAATTTTTGTAATTGCATAACTTCCCTGTCATCTTTTTCTACGTTTAGGTACGAAAGGAAATTATAGAGATTCAGTCTTCAATTAACTTGATTAAAAAACATCATGAAGAGGATGATGAAGAGGAGGAGGAAGACAAGACAGAGAAAGTAACCAACTTGCCCAATTACCTTCTTGGGAGTCTGAGTGCTGATTTTGGGGTAGACACCTCATTGTTGTCAAGCCAATTGCAACTTCATACCAGAGAGGAAAAAATTAACCAAATTATATTACTAAAAGTAGGTAAATTTTTTTTATCCTCAAAAATCTCTGAAATTCCCCATCATGTGCTTTTAAGGGGCTCACATTGAAACCTAATGCTAATTAAATGTGTCTTTAAAACAGAGAGGCCATGTGCAGTGGCCATGCACCACTGCAAGCACTTTGGGAGACTGAGGTAGGAGGATTCGTTGAGGTCAATAATTGGAGACAAGCAACATAGCAAGACCCCATCTCTACAAAAACATTAGCTGGGCATGGCTAGTATCTGTGTCTTTTAGATAGAGCTTGTGTACGAAAGTTGATTTCAACCTTTCAGACAGGGTTTTGTAGTACCAGATTTTCTAAAGAACATTCCACACTAGCTGACCCCATAAACCATTCTTCTGCTTAGATGTCCAGTAAGCTCAAAGATAAAAGACATTCTTGAATTCCTTCTCCTTGGCAACCCAGATGTCAAATAGGATCTCCTTGTATGTTCAAGATCCTTGCCTTCTTGCTGATTTATTTAGGTGTTTTCCAATAAGGAGGTAATTTCAGCCTAAGAGAAATTCTCATGCTGTCTGTTAAAATCCTTTTTTCCCACCCTATTTTAATGGTTTCCTCTTCAGTGTGATAAGTACATGAACTGAATTTTGATAGTAACAAAAGCCCCTTTGAGTTGATCCATTGGCAGGACTGGGGGCGATCCAGTGGGCTGCACTGTCCCTATAGGAACTGGTCCATTCAGAATAGCTAGCTCAGGTTTCCTTTCTACCTGAGAAAGACCGGTCTATACAGAGCAAAAGTGTTGTGTGTGGTGATAATTCTCTGCTAGCTTCTCCAACCACCCTGTGTCCTCCTCTCTACATCTCCCCTGAACAAAGTTCCAATGTGTCCAAAGACACTATCAATTTAAATTCTATATATTGCTTGGGAAGTGTTTTATGATGTGTTTTGTACAAAAGTAGAGAGACTATCCCTACAAGCTTTCATGTACTTACCCATCACTTACTTTAGCATTTGTCAAAATCCCTACACAGTAAGCTACAACTTACATTTCTGTTGCTTTAATCCTACCCAAGGTTGGATGCCACTGTAGGTTATTGAATCAAGAAATGGCAATATAAGCAGCACTCCAGAAAAATTAGTTTTACTTTCTTAAGAGATAATTTGTGGAATGATTCTGGAGGGAAAATACAACCGTGGGATTATGTTGCCAGTAAAGATACAATATATGATGTGTTTTCTTTAACATATTGATATTTCAGGACATCATTTACAAGGTAAAAACCATTTTCAATAATGAGTTTGATCTTGCATATAAACTGAAAGAGTTGGAAATTGCACGCGTGAAAGAAAGAAATGTTAGAATTCAAGAAATTATCTCAGATCTGGAGTTGGAGGAAAAAGTCTGGCAACCAGAATTTGAGGACTGTGAGAAGCCAGAGAGAACTCTTGTTGTGGAAGACGAGGAGGTACTGACTGGCTCCGCCACTCTTTCTCTTCTCTGTCCTAGAATTTTCTTTCCCCAGCTCCTCTTTATTCATCTTGTTTGCACTCCTGGAAGCAGCTGTGTTAGGTAGCACTCTCGGTCGCAGGTAGCCAAATCAAGTGACATTGCCTCAGCAGTAATGAAGATTTCTTTTATGCATCTCCTAGAGTCCAGGGAGAATTTGGACACTGAGCCTAGGAGGAAGCAGGAACCAAAGACTGGAGCCTTGTGGGGAGTCCAGAAGGCCACCTTCCTCATCTCTTAGTTGGCTTCTGTCTGCATTTCAGTTTCCTCTCGCAATTTCTACTTTGTAGCTTCTCACTTAAGAGAGCAGCTGATCTGAATTAGAATCTTAGTTCCAGTTCCAAGTTTACCTGAGAAGTGGCTCTGTGGCCCAGGTTGGGTCCAGTGACTGTGCCCAACCAGAAACATTGGGTCACACTGTGCGAATGAGACCCACAGATCTCCAGTAATTACCAGATCATTCAGGCAGTGTGGACCCCAGAGAAAGGGGGCTGTCTGGACAGCCTTCTTCAAGATTATTGGCACAGAGGCAGTTGCAAATATAATAAATATTTGTTTAAGGAAAGCAATGAAAATGTCTATTTTAATTTTTTTAAGTAAAAAATAATATGCTAGCTAGCACTCAAAAACTCTTGCTCACATGAAACCAACTGGATTACTTGGGGCAAAAGATAATAGTGGTGTTTAAAAATAAATATTTTTACAGTCCATTAGACACTGGGCACCATTTTAAGTGCCTAGATAGACTGAAACAAATTTATCATTATAAGACCTTCTAAGGCAGGTACAATATTACCCCATTTTACAGATGAGGAAAATGAGACAGAGAGAGGTTAAGTAGCCTGAATATAGTCACAAAAGTTAGTAAGTATCAGAGTTAGGGTTTGACCCCAAACTGTCATGCTTCAGAGTACATCTCCTTAACCTCCACACTTCGCTGTACTTATCTAAGCAAGTCATTTTTTCCCCAAGCCAGACTCTTGCTATTATATGACCTACCATTCTGAAACAAGGTGACATAAGGACTTCACTCTGCCCTGCTTGGGGCGATCACTTTTTTTCTTTTTAATTTATTTCAGATTAGTATAAGGGTACCTGTGATTATATTACATTGTGTTTGTTAGTAAAATCCAAGGTGTGCATATGCCCCTACGTTGGGAGGTGTGCATATGCCCCTACGTTGTACCCATTAGGTGACAGCTTACCAGCTCCCTTCCTCCCCGCTCCCTTCTCCTTCCTAACCCCCTTCTTGAATTTAATTGTGTTTTTCTCTCATATGGGCATTGGGTTGCTCATCTACTAGTTTCATATTAATATTGAGTACCTTGGATGCTGGGGCAATCACTTTGTACCTGTGTAATTAGCATCACCACACTTGCTTTTCCTTGTACTTCAGCCCATTCTACATTTAGGAAAGTGATCTTGTTACAAGCCAAACATTATGTTCCTCCCTTGCCTAAGCCCTTGCTGTGGCTGGTCATTTTCCTTAAGACAAAGCCCACAAGTCCCTTCCCAACTGCCCCCATCCCGCCCAGCTGTCCTCACATCTGGCTCTGTTCTAGCCACACTTTCCTTCTCACACTCTTGACCTCCTAGGACCCCTCCACCCTTCAGGATTTGTCTTAGATGATGCTTCTTTGAGTCACCCTCTCCCTCCTTAATCTAAATCAGGACCCCTGTTACAATCTCTTTTGTGACAGAGACAAGCTTTGAGAGCTAATAGAGAAGTTAACAATGTATTTTTCCAACCTCTCATTTTTGGCCTCATTTTCATTCCAAAATAGGACACTGGTAGCAAAGCCTGAATAGTCCTTTCCATCCAGCTTCCTCCCAGTGAGTGGAAGGAAAGTCTGGTTTGAATTTTATCAGAATGGCGGCAGGAAAGTGCATTTTCTCTTTCAGGTTAAAGCTCACAAACATGTTAATCCCTGGCTAAGAGCCAAAGCGCAGTTGCGGGCGACCCGTGAAATGGAGCACTGGCTTCAGGCTCAGGTACGCAGTTTTGCTCACGCCGTACCTCAGACCCTCTTTCTTTGAGGATACTGATTCCTGGTTTGGTTTAATCATCTCACACCATGTATTCCACCGTAGAAACACAAGCAAGGCATTCGTCACTGTCAGAGGTCACTCGAATCCCAGCTGGCCTCCTTCCCTTCTTTCCCGCCTTCCTGCCCACCTCCCCCAAACCCAAATGCAGGCACGCTACCGTCTGGTGGGAGGCTGGCCCTGCTGCCATCCAGAGTGTCGGGTCTCTGTCTCAGCAGCACTCTGATTCTGGTTCTTTCTTAGAGCACCGACACAAGGCGCCGAGCCCTGAAGGACATGATGGGAGGTGTTCTGGAAGTGAAGAGGGAAGACATTTTAAGAATGGTGAGATTTCTGGCCATCCCCGTGGGAGGTGGGATGGCTGGAAAGGGCTATTTACATTTTACCATTTGTGTCATATATGAACCTGCGTTTAGAAATTCTATAGCAACACATATTACACAACCTGCTAGTGCCTTATGAACTGAAGACTTTCCTTCCAATCTGACAAAAAGCAAACAAACGAATAACAAGTAACCACAGTTGTTTGGATCCTTACAGAAGGCAGAAATACCACTTCATCCAATTCTACAGATGCACCAGGAAACATTTTCTTTGACACCTGATACAGGTGCTCTTGGAGCCCAAGTGTAGTAGCACACACCTCTGAGTCTATCACCTAAGGGACTGGGAATATCTCACACTTCCCACTCTTACCCAAGTCACAGAAAAACGGGTGTAACATGTTCTCATATCCTTTAGTCAAGGCATTGGGTCATTTCCTTGCCAATGTGAAGGGCTGTACTTTTTTGTTTGTTTTTTGTTTTTGAGACAAGGTCTCACTCTGTGGCTAGAGTGCAGTGACATCATCATAGCTTATAGCAACTTCAGACTCCTGAGTTCAAGCCATCCTCCTGCCTCAGCTTCTGGAGTAGCTGGGACTATAGGCATACCACAATGCCCAGCTAGTTTTGTTAATTTTTGTTGAAAAAGGTCTCACTGTTGCTCAGGCTTACTCCTGAGCTGAAAAAAATCCATCCACCTTGGCCTCCCAGAGTGCTGGGATCACAGATGTGAGCCACTGCACTCGGCCAGACTGTACCCTTTTAAAGGGCTTCTGTTTTCTCACTGTAATGGTAACTCTGAGGTTTCACTGTTCTGCTATGCTTGTGTTTAAGCTATAGCATATGCTTTTCTTCATATCTTCAGGCAATTCCTCAGCCTCCTTTCATGGCAAAACCTGATGCTATGTGGACTGAAGAGGAAAAGAAACAATTCAAAGAATATGAGAAAAAAGTCAAGGAGTTAAATGAAGAAAGAGATAAGTATAGAAAGGTCAGATGAGCAAAGAATTAATACAGCCTACCACATCCAAGGTTTTGTTGCAGTATCTTTTCAATTCTTTGTTTTTTTGATATCTTTAGTAGCTTAAGAATGGTGTTTCAGAGAATTTCAGAGTAGGTGGAGATAAATGTATGGAGTAAGAACAATTTAAAACAAGAAGAACATATAGCTATGGTTTTAAAATGTGACTGATTTCAACATTTCCCACATCATTACAATCCATTTGGTCCTTCATTCATTCTTCAGATGTTTAACGAAATACCTTTGATAGCACATTCAAGTCCCTGCAGGGGACTGCTCTCTCTTGTCCACCTGCATTTGAATTCAATAATACTTCTGCTTGATTTGTTCTCAATCTCAAGGAAAGGATTTGAGAAAAGAACGGCACAATCAATGCAGTAGATACTTTACAATTCTAAATGGGGGTTTTTGCAATGCAGTTCTGCCACTTTTATCCCCTTCCATTGCCAAGAAACACTCTCACATTCAACGTTCTAGCAATTACATTAGAGATGTAAAAGATGATGGTAAGCAAATGAGTCAATAATACTTATTCTTCTGTGAGGAAAGTAAAATCATATCAGTGCTCCAGGCAGGACAGCTCACCAGCCTGATGGTGGCTGTATCTCCTGAATATTCTTGGAATTTTTGTTCACCTGTCCATGTTTTTATTCACTGTAGTCCTCTATCTAGGGTCCCTTGCATTTTAAGCTAACATAGTACTTGCTGAAAGCCCAAACCAGTAATCCTGAAAGAACTGAAGACTTCAAGGAGTTATGGGATTTAGATGCCTAAGGAAGGAAAGGTGACCTTCCCATTGCATTCACTGCACGGTTTTGTGTTGTACCACAGTTAGTTCCCGCCTGCACCCTCACAACCTGCTCCTTCCTCCCCCTCAGCCACCTGAACCTCAGCCTTGAAATCCGGCACTCTGCCTTCTCTGCACCTGCACCCACGCAGCAAATAAAGAAAAGATTGTTGACTGGCTTCACTCTAAATGGATGACCTGGGCCCCTAGAGCTCCTCCGTGCTGCTGCTCCATCCCCCCAGCCTAGTGTCTCACACAGGAAGGCCGGTCTGCATACCCTGAGATCCTTGTTAAAAATACAAACTCACATTCTATCCATGGCCATCCTGGTTTTGGGGAAATGGAAGGACAAGTGAGAATTTGCACTTGTGACAAGCTACTGCTGGCCAACAAAGCCTCCTTAAAATAGCAGGATTGTAGAGGACCAACTTTTAACACCTGACACTCTCAACCAACTCTCACCTTAGCTTTTCTTTCACTGGGAGAAAAGAAACATCTAGAAGAGATACTCCGCACTCTTCTGCTGCCATCTCTACTGCCCACGGCACTGAGACCACAGAGTCTGCCCCTGCTGCTTCACATCCGCCCCTCTCACCTGCCCAGCGTCACTGCTCATCAACTTTTCCCTCTATAAGGACTTCTTTTCCATCAGCATAGTCAGATGCTGTAATCTTATGCATCAAATAAGATGTACATATTTATGTATCTATTTTAAAAATGCCCACTTGAAGGAGTTCTTTCTATTGTTCTTGTGGCATTTGGGTTAGGCTGAATTTATTTCAAAATAAAAAGTAAAAGACAAAACCCAACTCCTTTGACCCACTTGCCCTTGCATCAGCTTCTCAACGTCTCTCCTCCTTCACATTAGAACACACACACACACACACAAAAAAAAAAATCTATGTTCCCTATCTTTATTTTCTCTCAATTAAAAAACCATTTTATTACAAAAACTGTCAAATATATATAAAAATAGAGAGGACACTATAATGACCCCCTCATCTAGTTTCAACAAGTATCTACTGATGGCCAATTTTATTTCATTTTATGCCCTCACCTACTTCCTTAGCACTGAATTATGTTTTTCCAATTTTATTTTAGAATTGTTCAAATGTACAGAAATGTTACATGAATACTACAATCCATATACTATGTATTTATACCAATAGCACACACATACATACTGTATTCATCAATTTTTAATATTGCCACATTTGCTCTCTTTTTCTCCTGAATAATTGGAGATAAACTGCAGACATCATGGCACTCTTAAATACTGCAGCATAAATCTCCTAGGAGCAGAGACCTTCTCCTACATAGCCACAATGAAACTATCATACAGAAGAAACTTAATTTAACACAATGCTGCTTACCTAACATACAGTCCATATTAAAATTTTCCTATTGTCCAAATAATGTGTGTCCTTCACAGCACTTTTTTGTTGTTGTTCATTTAATAATCTAATCAATTGCAGTTAGTTTTTGTTTAGTCTCCTTGAATCTAGAGTAGTTCCACGGCTTTGTGTGTGTTCTATTACGTTGGCATTTTGTAAAATTGGAGGCCCATTGTTTTGTGGAATGTCCTCAAGCTGGATTTGATTGTTTGCTTATGATTAGATTCAGGTAAAATATTTTCGATGTTAATACTAAATATAAAATAGGCGATGCTGGGTGTCAGTTCAGTGCGTGTGACATGAGTGTGATCACTGGTAAGGAGGTATTCTCCAGCCGTCTCCATTATAAAAGTTCTCTCTCTCCTTTGTATTCAGTAAGTAATCTGTGGGGCGGACATTTTGAGACCCAAAATGTCATTCTGTCTTTTTGCAACCACTGATGATCCTTGCCTGAATTCATTATTTACTACACTGATTACAAAATGGTGCCTTTTTAGTTTTTATCATTTATTCTGTATTTATTTAGTTAGTATTCTTTAAAAAAATACTTTCCCTCTGCCTTACCCCAGATCAACTGTTTTCTAAAAATATATTCTTTTTTTTTTTTTTGGAAGGAGAAGGTGCAAGCTTTATTTCTCATAAGACTTGTACCAATTGTCTGAGCCCCAGAATTTGATCTTGTCTCAGTCAAGTTTAGTTTTGATATTATTAAAAGGCTTGGAATGAAGAAGCTGAAACTTCATACTGTTGCCCAAGTTCAGTGTACCACCAAGAGGCAGAGAAGTACATTTGACCAAAAGGAAAAAGAGACAAATGATTAGTTATAATTCTTTGAATAGCTAGGTAAATATTGACTAAGAGTGCCTATGAAAAAGAAGCATTCATATCTGCCTGGAAGAATTAGCTTCCCTCCCTCCCTCCTGCACCCTACTGTTCAGCCTCTCTGCCTGGAGAATCTGGCCCAGTTATTTCTCTCAGTGGGAGCTGCCATTTTAATGACTCAGCACAGCGCTTGTTCAGAAGGAACTCCAGCCTCAGGGGCAGATCAGGCCTGGGAGAACTGAGGTCTCATTTAAACGAAGTCAGGAATTCCCGAACTTGTTTGAAAGTGAAATGGATTTGTAAAAATAACAATAATAATTATTTGACAGTGCTGTTATAGCTCCCAGATCAAAATTTAACCTTTAAAGTAGAACACATCCTTTTCCTTTCCCCAGGAAACTAACGTTCCACTTCTCTGTCAGGTGTTTCCAACCTAAGTTGAAACATTTACCAGCTCTATAGACCTCATGTAAATGAATACAATAGCAGCAGAATGATTTGTTTCTTTGAGTTTGGGTTTTATCTTAAATATTCATTATAGTTCAATAATATAATACTATAGTAATAGTATAATGTGTTTTAGTCCATTACTGTCATTGTTCTCTCAGACATTGAAAGCATTCAGAGCTCCTTCAAGTTGGCATCTGTATTCTTTTTACCTGTCCCGGTCAGTTTTTGAGCACTTTATAACACAGATATTCTAGGCCCCTTGAATCCTTTGACTAGGAATTAATATTTAGAGACCAAACTCTGGGAACTAGATGTCCTCACTGCCAATGGCAATGAGGAGTCTTTGTCACTAGGTAATTTCAGTGAACCAAGCTGGAGACACACACACACACACATATAGAGTTAACCTGCAGTTCCAATTTGACAACCGGGGTTTTTCCTCTTTCCTGCATTTAACATTCACATCTTTTTCAGTGAAAACTCTAGCTCCCCAGATATAAATATACTTACTCATTTGCTTAGTCCTCTAAGGGACACAAACTACTTCTACAAATCTACTACGTCAATTTTAAGATTTCTTTGCACCTTTTTTTTTTATTAAAATATATCCCACTGAGAGTATGCCAGTAGCATATTACGTTTAGAGTTATTTGGGCTAATCCTTTCTCCCCCCTCTGTGTATAACATTGTTGATTTGATACACAGCTAAGTTCTTTAAGCAATGGTGTTCTTATTTGAAGGGGAAGCTGCTGGTGTGTCTTCTAACTCTGCTTTTCTTTTGTTTCTGAACAATCCTGAATCTCTGCCTCTTCTTTCCTTCTTTCCCTTTACCCTCAAGTCTCAAGAGGCACCTCCACCAGTCAGAGAAAGCTGACTTTCTCTCCCCAGGAGCAGCCTCTGAGACTAACCCCCTGCCCTTTCAAGGCCCTTCTTTTTTGATTTCCTGGCAGCTCCTCTTCTGACACCTCCTCAGCAACCACCAGAAAGAGTGCTCCCTCCAGAAATCCCAGGCACTGGAATCCTGTTTCAGGCGCTGCTTGTTAGACTTAAGCCAGGGCCCAAGGCTGGGCCCAAGGAAGGCTACCTTGAAAATGTGACATTTATGCTTGAATTAGAAAAATGAAAACCATAAACAGGTCAAAAAGGGGGAAATGAAGATTCTGCCCTCCCCCCATAGTCTTTTTTTAAGCAAAAGTCTCAGACACACTGTGTATCAAACAATACCCAACAAGGTTCACCTTCTGCCTGCCCCTTCCTCATGGCAAAATGTAAACACCACTTCCCAGGAGCATTTAATACTCCCAAATGTTAATTTTACTGTTGTCTTCCTTTTAGTCTGTAGAAGCAGAGTTGAAGAAACTTCAAAACTCTATTCAAGAAAGCACACAGAACTTTGATGAACATTTGAAAAGACTCTTTGAAAGGAGAGTAATGGCAGAGATGGTTGTTAATCAGGTACAGGAAAGCTTCACCTACTTTGACTAGTGACTTTTTCTTTTAGGGAGGCTCCGCAGGCCTTTTATCGTTCTTAGAACAAAGGCTAACACCTTCACCAGTGTGGACACCCTGGGTCCCTCCCCATCCTCATCTTTGCCACCGTCCCTCTTTTGATGTCTTACACACACCTGGCACCCTTCTTCCTCACAACTCTTCCGATTTACTAATCATACTCTCTAGCAACTTCCATACCTGCTAGACTGTATTCATCCTTTAGGTCTCAGCTGAAAAGTTAGTTCCATAGACCACACTGTATCTTTCTACTATACAGGATGTCCATAAAATTTGTGCAGTTTAAAATAGTTGGCTATGGACAACTTTATGGACACCCTGTATATTTTCTTCTTTTCCTTTCTATCACATATTGCTGAATTTTAGTTTATGTGAGATTATTTCTTAATGCCTTCAGGAACATTTATAGTAGGGAATACCTAATGCTTTCGGTCCCGTAAGAGTAGAGACTAAGACTGTCTTGTTCATCTCTGTATCTTCAGCAAGTAGCAAAGGACTTGGTTCATAGTATATATGTGTGTATATCTATATCTATATAGATATATATCTATGTATATCTATATCTATATAGATATATATCTATGTATATCTATATCTATATCTGTATAGAGAGATATACACACATACACACACATATACACGTGTGTGTCTGTGTGTGTGTATTTTTTTTGAGAGAGAGTCTCATTCTGTCACTCCAGGCCAGAGTGCCGTGGCCTCAGCCTAGCTCATAAACTCCTGGGTTCAAGCAATCCTCCTGCCTCAGACTCCTGAGTAGCTGAGACTACAGCTGCTCACACCCAGCTAATTTTTCTATTTTTAGTAGAGACAGGGGTTTCACTTTCACTTCGGCTGGTTTCAAACTCCTGAGCTCACATAGTGTATATTGAATAAATGAATAATCCTCATGCCCGAAAGACCAGAAGAAAAACCTGTCTTAATTTCATTCAGCAGTAGGGATATAAATGAAGTGTGCAGTAACTGGAAGCAAGAAAACCAAGGAGGGATGCCTTTAAATTCTGAGGGAAAACTACTTCTAACATGGGGTTCTATTCCCACCCTATCAGTTGAATTTAAGAGGAAAATAATGATATTTTGAGAGATGCAAGTCTCCCAAGTTTACATGCTCTTATTCTCAGAGAGATATTGGAGGATGTGCCTCAGTAGAGCAAGGTGGTGAACAAGAAAAGATAATGGGTCACTGAGAGATGTGAAGGGCAGCTCCAGGAGGCTGGCTGTCTCCTAGGGTCTTAACAGGAACAGTATGCAGGACTAGTTACATTTAACAGAATTTAATGAAGGGACTTTTTACAGACATGTGGACAGGGTTAAGGGTAACAGCAAGGAATTATAAACATCTTGAGACTAGAAGGCACTGGCCACCCGTACGCATCTGTAGAGCTAAGGGAAGCTTAGAGGCATGGTAGGACAGCTGTCCTCATGGCTACAGGAAAGGGCTGCTTCTCAGGAGCTGTGGCCATAGACAGAAGACCCTAAAGGGGGACATGGCAGGGAGGGGTGTGTGTAGAGAGTGGAGGAAGGGAGAAGATAGGGAATGAATGTCCCTGTAGTAGTCATAACAACCAAAAGGTGGAAACAATCCAGATAACCAACAGCTGTAAATGGATAAATACAATATGGCTCCTGCATGCATGCAATGGAATAATATTCTATTTAGCAATAAAAAGAAATGAAGTGTTAATGCATGCTATGACATGGATGAACTTTGAAAACATGCTAAGTCAAAGAAGCCAGACACCAAAGGCCACATATTGTGTAACTCCATTTATATGAAATAATCTGTCTTTGTCCATTTTGTGTTGCTTGGGAAGGAATACCTAAGGCTGGGTAATTTTTAAAGAAAGCGGTTTATTTGGCTCACAATTCTGCTGGATGGAAAGTTCAATACTGGATATCTAATGAGGGCCTCAGGCTGCTCCCTCTTGTGGCAGAAGGCAAAGGAGGATCTGCATGTGCAGAGATCACATGGTGAAAGAGGAAGCAGGAGGCAGCGAAGAGTACCAACCTGCTCTCTAGGGAACTGCTAGAGTGGAAGCACTCACTCACTCGTGAAGGAGGGCATTAATCTATTCATAAAGGATCTATCCCCAAGACCCAAATGCCTCCCATTAGGCTCCACCTCCAACATTGGGGATCAAATTTCAACAGGAGGTTTGGAAGAGATAAATATCCAAACCATAGCAGTATACACACTTGGTAATAAAACTACAAACTACACGAGGAAGTTATTGCTATAAAAGTCAGTGTAGTGGTTAATGTTGGGGTTGAGATATTGATGAGGACACCTGGAAGGTGCTTCTGCAGGGGAAAGTTATTTCATGAACTGAGTGCTGATAATAAGGATGTTTGCCTTTAGAATAACTTAATAAACTACCTGTTAGTGTTATGTATTTGTCTGTATATGTGTTTTGCCTCATAATAAAATGATGAACAGGTAAAGTAACTGAATAGTTATTACAACAATCCTTTCTTTAAAGGATTTCTCTTATATGTCATACACTTGTTTGATTAGT
Organism: Loris lydekkerianus; assembly: GCA_963574355.1. NCBI lineage: Eukaryota > Metazoa > Chordata > Mammalia > Primates > Lorisidae > Loris > Loris lydekkerianus. The sequence goes on along the minus strand of CAUYPK010109655.1, from coordinate 27,212 downwards.
GTCAAGTCTGTGACCATCAATAGAAAGTCCTTTTTAAGATAGTAGTATTGATCATTTCCTCCCCACCCCCTACCTTTTTTCTCCCAAAATATTTCTACAGGAGGAATTGAAAATAAATAATCTTGTTTTTTCTTTACTGTTGGATGAAGAATTATGCTCTAGAGAATTATTCCTGAACAACTACCTTGCAAGGAAGCAGGTAGAGAAAGTAAGTGTAGGGTCTGGCATCTGAGTACAAGCCTTTTCTAATAGGCATCTCATGTTTAAACAAGAACTCACATGTCTAGATCCTTTCTTTCTTCCTTTCACCATTCCTACTCAACCATGTATATCTTTTGGCTTCCTGTCTGGGACTTCACTTGAGGGGTGGGTGAATGTACATTATGTAACATTATGTCATTCTGCATATGCAATCATTTAGTCAAAAGAACTGTGTAGCTTTGGCATGACATGTGGTTTATATTAAAATGAGGCCACATCGTGTTATAGTTTACAGCACCGGCTTTTAACCCCTGACTGGCTGTGGGACCTTGGATAAGACATAAAAACTTTTTAGCTTTTAGAAGGTCTTCTTTGGGTAATATTGCTTTCTCTGGACCATTGGATACTCTGCATTTTACACAACAAAAATTGTCATATTATGAAAAACTCTCAGTATGAGCATGAATAAATACGGTTCATTAAATATGGTTCACATAAGTTTCAACAGATGTCAGCTTTTATTAGTATTATGGTATTAATAAAGGACATTTATGAATGCATAACATTATATCATTATTTTATCAGAATAAACTTACTTTTTTCTAAGAGTCTGTTAAGCAGTATATGCAAACCACCTTCTACATATAACCCAACTCATAACAACCCTGCAGTGTACTAGATTACTTTCACAGAGAGGAAAGTAATGCCTAAGTCACCCACTAGTATGTAACAGAGCAAGAATTGGGACTGTGGGAATAAATGACGTCCATCCAAACAAGACTAAGCAGAGGCTATTTAGTCAGAGTTTGGCATATAGCAAAGGAACAGGCCACCATCACTTGCGTTTGGTAGAGACTCAAAGGTAGGCAAAGGCATGAGAAAGCTTTATAATGAAAAGAAAGGAGGGCTTCAGGGAAGACCTGATCAGAAGTTGTTGCCTTGAGGAAGCTGGAGGCCAACCAATTATTAATAGAAAGAGGACAATCTATGTGTTTGGTTTGTGGAACATATTTGGCTTTCTCCACAGCTAAAGTTGGAAATAGGAACCAAAATTAGAGAAGCTGGTAGTTATTGATCAAGTCCTGACAGTTTGAGGCCAGTCACTACAAAAGATTGTGGGTTAGCTGGTTGCTGCAGTGTCAGAGTTCTACTTTTATGAATGGTTGTCTGTAAACATATTCAGTCTCTCAGAACCCAGGTCTGTGCGACTCTCAAGCCTGTGCACTGTCATCAATCCACACTGCCCTGCTGAGAATGCAGGGCACTCCATAGACTCACTGACGTATAGATCTGGCTATACTGAGAAACAGGTGATGGGATGTTTATTCTTTCAAAGTCCCTAAATGGATTCTTTTCTTCTATAAATATCATCTGTAATGGATATTTCACTAGCTCATTTATTTTGTGCTAGAAAGTTCCCTGTTCTTCAATATTTTTATTTACATCAAAAAGTCTCCAGTTCCAATTAACTATTTCTGATGTTATTATAGAACCAGACTTCAGAAGCCATCCAGAAAGCTAAAGAAAACCTCGATATGTACAAGGAAAACTATGACAACTTACTGGCAGAAGACAAAGTGAGAGTCACTGTCTTACTCAACAATGCAACAGAGTTGTTGCCACCTGGATTTGGGGAAAGATAAAAGGGATATAATTTAATTTTCTTATAGATTTTTCTCCTACTATATTTTTCAGTTATGAGTAAACATCATTCTGTGCCATTGTATATTTCTGAAAATCCCTTGAGTAAAATGAATTTTTATTAACTTCTCTGATTTAAGCTTTCTCTCATGCAAAAAATTAGGGAGATCATTTACCTTTTAGGGATTTTTTTCAACTTCAGGTTGCATATTCCATTCCCTAGTCATGAAATCAATTTAGTAGGCTATGATCAGAAGTTTTATAATGGAAAAGAATAGGATAGAATAGCCTAAAGAAGATGGAATGGAATGGAATGGAATGGAATGGAATGGAATGGAATGGAATGGAATGGAATGGAATGGAATGGAATGGAATGGATAGGATAGAATAGAATAGAGTAGAATAGAATTAACTTGCATGCTTTGTAGGTACACTTAAATACTACTTTGGGAAACTTCTCTTTCCCAAAAGAAAAAGTTTCTGAACAAAGTTGCAATCCTCACAATGATGCGTTTGTCCTTAGGTTCTGGATCGGAGCTTTAAAAAGGAATTTTCTGAACTTCACACTCACCAAGTTGAAATACTCTACAAACTCTTTAAACGTAGACCAAGGTTTGTTTTTCCTCTGCTGTGATGTTTCAGGAAAAATGTTTACAAGTGAAAAGAAGTGTTGCCAGATTTCAACTTTTTTCTCCCAAATAGATGGAAATATTCAGTATAGCATCTTTTAGGTGGACATATTTAAGTGTCTTGATCACAATTCAGTGGTTTTTGAGATTATGCCTGTGTCTTAAGATAAGAAATGCAGAATAATGATTTATCATTATTTAAAATTGTCAAAGTATCTATGTAAGCATTTTATGATTATAGTTCTACTTTATACATAAAAGCAGTTCCTTTTAAGTCACAGATGGCACAATTTTTCCCAAGATGTATTCAACAAATATGATTCCCCTGTAGTATGAATTGGATGCATATAATAGGATTCTAGGACTAAGTAAATTTGGGAGACATGCTATTTTTTTTTCTTTTTAAATAAAAAGACGAACAGCTTTCTTTATAGCAGAATTTCTCAGAACTTGTTATTAGCCTTTGGATCTCCAAGTAAAAGAAAAAGAGAAAGCAGTGTTTTACACAATTGTCTGGTCACAAATAGCTTTTTCCTCAAGACAAAGTTTGAAAAATGTCAGTATAAATAGTAAAAGATAGACATTTTCAAGAGTTCTAAAATATCTGATTATTTTCTTAGGATAGCTTTAGAATGACATATCATTGACTTCTAACATATTTTCAGATTCTCATAATTTTTTAATCAAACTTAATCTAAAATCATGGAATTTGTCACAAAGGTGTAGGGTAATTTCTGAGATATGTGGTCTGACAGTTAGTGAACTTACTTTTAAAAAGTGCTACATACCTCATTGCTCAGTACTTCCGGTCACCTTCAAATTACTTTTCTTGGGAAGCTATGCACTAATGTCAGGGACTAGTCCACCCTTCAAAGCAATTTGGAACTCGTTCTGGAATGGCCACCAGAGCTGTCGTTGTATTACGTTGTTATCCTGAATGTCAGCAAAATGTCTTCCTTTCAACATTTCCTTTGTCTTTGGGTAAAGAAGAAAGTGATTGGAAGCCAGATCAGGAGTAGGGGTGTTCCAATACAGTTGTTCATGGGCGAAAAACTCCCTCACAGACCGTGCCCTGTGAGCTGGTGCACTATCGTGATGCAAGAGCCACACCTTTCTCACGCCAAGATTTTCAGTTAAGATGTTCCTGTTTTTCTATTGATGTTTACTTGGTCTACTTTGCTTCTCACAGTCGGCCAATGATTTTCTTGACAAACAATTCAATGAATTTTTGCAGTTTTCATCAGTTCTGCTTTTACTGGCCACCCTGACCTCTCTTCATCAGTGATGCTTCTCTCCCCTCAGAAAAACATTTAATCTGTTTGTACACTACCACTTTCTGACAAATTTGTACTACTATGTCCTTGATTTCATTTTCACTTTTGCCAACTTTAACAAAAAAAATGTTTATTCATTGCTCTAATTCAAGTTTCAACATTCTCACAATGGCATAGAAAAACATGCAACAATAATTAACACTGCTCAACAAGACACCACCATACTTCAACATGAACACAGCTGTGAGACACTGACATACTAAGGTTATGAAACTTTATCAAGTTGTTTGTACAGTACTGCCAACATAAGTGCATGGTGGCAAGTTCATGAACTTAATTGTGAGACCCATACAAGCTCATTCTCTCACCTATGACAGGTTACATGCACCATAAGGAATTTAACCTAAAACATGCCTTATATCTTGGTTTCCCTATTTTTTTTTTTTTTTTTTTTTTAGACAGAGTCTCAAGCTGTCACCCTGGGTAGAGTGCCGTGGCATCACAGCTCACAGCAACCTCAAACTCCTGGGCTTAAGTGATTCTCTTGCCTCAGCCGCCCAAGTAGCAGGGACTATAGGCACCTGCCACAATGCCTGGCTATTTTTTGGCTGCAATTGTCGTTGTTTAACTGGCCCGGGCCAGGTTTGAACCCTCCAGCTTCCATGTATGTAGCTGGTGCCCTACTCACTGAGCTATGAGCGCCAAGCCGTGGTTTCCCTATTTTTTAAAGGAGTGAGCTATAGTAAGTACAGTACATTCCTTTTCCTTGTGAAGAAATAAGTGAGACTTCCTGTATTTTGGTAAGCAACAGTAGGAAAAGCAAAATCTTTGTTGTCAAAGAGAGTTAATTTTAAATCCTAACTCTACCACCTTTCAGGTTCTTAGCCTTGGGCCAAGAGCTTCTCTCAGAACCTGGCCTTCCTAATCTAGAGGAGGGAGATAGCAATACAGTACCAACTTCCCAATATCTCGGAAAGCACTTGACAGTGAAGGCCCAGCACAAATCTTTGTATCCCATTTCCTTTCCCATCTGCAGCCCAGGAAAACAAAATTAATTTATTAATGTACATTAAAAGAGGTGTACTTCTCCAGTATGGCATACTTCTTTTTTTTTTTTTTTTTTTTTGCAGTTTTTGGCTGGGGCTGGGTTTGAACCCTCCACCTCTGGCAAATGGGGCTGGTGCCCTACCCCTTTGAGCCACAGGACCCCCAGTTTCACATACTTCTAAACATATTCCTGGCTACTCCCCTGCAAAGACGATGCCAACAGAGGATGTGTAAGACAGAGCCAGGGAACACCCACACTTCTCCTGGGCATTTATTTGCCTGTTTACAATACACTGAAGGAAGACATGTCCCAGCATGGGTAAAGCTGTCAGTGCTGACCACAGAGACTTCTATAGTCCAGCCAGGGTCATATCTGGAATACAGAGAGTGTGGGTGCTTTTCACTGTGGAACAGTCCGCCCACTAGCCCTCAAGTGCCTTACAGTGTGTCATGCCTATGTCTGATTATTTAACATTCGGGTTTTTCTAAAAATGTGAAATGTTGATGGGCTTTTCTTGATTAATACCAGGATTCACAAGCAGAAAACACACTCAGAAACAATCATTATTGTCCCTTTTGGAGAACGACCAGGATCTGGCAAGTCAAATAAGGACAACTTTGCCCAGTTAATGAAAGCCATGGATGAGTTGGACAGTGTTAATAACATGCCAGAAGGCTTGGACTTCTCTGTCTGGGAACATTTCTGCATAATCAGACGAACAAAAGTGGAAAATGAACAGAAAGTATATAATTTAATTTCATCCTTAGTGTAATAGCAAATATATAGTTTACATAGTCAGTGCATTCACAAAAGCTAATTATTTAGACTTTCCTGCTAGAATATAACTTGGTAATAGTGATAATAAAATAATGAATATTAACCTTAGTTCTACTGAGAACTAAGTATAGGCCTATGCTGTGGACTGGCACTGTCCAAAATAGTGGCCACTGGCTACATGTGGTCATTGTGCACTTGAAATAAATGTGGCCAGTCCTAATTGAGATATGCTGTACATGGAAAATTTAGAACACTTAGTATTTAATAACAAAAAAAGAATGAAAAGTGTTTCATTCCATTTTTATTGATTATAAATTGAAATAATATTTTAGATACATTGTGTTAAATAAAATACATTAATAAAATTAAATTCATTAATATTAATTCAATGTAATATTACATATATGGCTCACATTTACAGTCCACATTACATTTGTCTTGGACAACACTGTTGTAGGTTATTTCATTTTGTACAGATTATAATTATGTCTAGCTCAGCAGAGCCAACTCTATAGTTTCACTAGAATAGAAAACCAGTGTAGCAAAGGGTAAAAGCTTGTGTTTATTTGGGAATCCTTCCTCTTGTTGCTTCTTGACCAGTCCCTTACATTCCCTAAATATGGTGCCATATGCCTCAGGCTGGTATATTTTTATTAAACTATCTATTATTTTATAATTTCACCTAAAGTGATGAGAATAAATTTGAAAATAAGATATAAGAAAAATTGTTTTTGCTTGCATTCTTGATTTTCATCAAGAATGAAAATTGATCTTTTTTCACATTATTCATGGAAGTTACCATATAAGTTTTGGTCATCTTATATTACATAATGGCAGGGATTTAAAATTTTATTTTCTTAGCAAGATGGGCTCATTAAGGTTTTGAAACAAAAAAAGTTTATCATGTTTTTCCAGAGTTGGAGCTCTGTATCTTCTGAGGTGTTTGTGGTTTTTCTCTTTAGGTAAAGCAGAAAGCAGCTGGCTTAATGGAAATGACATCTTTCCTCCGGAAGAGAGTTGAGGAGGATGAAAGTGTTCAACAGGAGATAGAGAAAGTGTACCATGAACTTATCCTGTAATTTGACCCTTTCTTTCATGTTCACCTATGCAAAATCTAAGCCCAGGCTGAGGTTGTGTTATCCCTGGGGTGGAAGGGGAGGGGTCCGGGTTGCCTATTGACTGACGGCTTTGCAGCTGGCGCAGACTTTCCTATCTTGATCCCTGCATTGTGCTTTAAAATAATTTATTTTTATAAAAGTGCATTTTGTTACATAAGACCTGATTCAGGATGGAACTTCCCTATAGTTTCCATTGCTTTTATGACAAATAAACAGGTTATGGAAAAATTTTAGTTTTGGGGGTGTGTAAAATTTTAGTATTTTTAAATCTGCCCCTTCCACGTGAAAATACCAAGAACCTGTTTCTGCCAATAAGTACTTTGGGGCTGAAGCTATCTAAACTACCTGTATGAAAAATTAAGTAGAAGTCCAAGAACTTGCCATGTAGACACTTAGCCAACTAATATCTTTTCCCTTAGGGGAGCTTGTGATTTTTTACTGAGTGATTGGGATACTCTTATAAGTCCTTGCTTCACTTTTTGGCCATATTTACAGCCACATTGACAAATACATCTCTATTGTTCCCAAATTCATTGCGATATATCACTTTTAGATCTAGGCTGTAGGGAGAAATACAAATTACCCAGAAACAGAGTTGATAAATAGCATACAGATTAAATATTATTAATATAGTATCAGAAATCAATAGTCAAAACTTGAATACATTTTTATTTAGTAGGATCTAAGTTTTCTTCATTTTAAAAATTACTCTACTTTCCTTACAATCAAAATTATACTATCTTTTCTTAATCCTAAAGTAAACTTGTATAAAGGTGTTTCTGTCCATATCATTCTTAGAGCAACTCAAGTGTAATTCCATGTCACTAGGATGAGGTTTCAGAAAGATCTCTAGGAAAGCCCATTATTAAGAAAATATTCTCCACATCAGTCTCCAGCATGTTTTCCATAAGCTGATTTGAATTTTATATTCTCAGATAACAGGTGAAATTTGAAATATAAACATGTTACAACCATTTGCTTTGAAATCCTTTTGACTTTAGATTACAGGAAGAGAAAGTGAGATTCCAGTTGAATTTGACAATCCAAATTCTTCTTAAACAAGGACAAGTAGAACTGGACAATTTCCAGTTAATACTGGACTATCCTGATGCAATTCTCATCAACAAGACCATAATTGAAGACCTGAATTCTGTGATTCGGGTAATTATACTTTTTTAAAGAGAAAATGACAGTAGACTTCCAGTACTGTGATAAATAGAAGTAGTGACAGTGGACATCCTTGTCTTGCTCTGGTTCTTAGGGGGGATGTTTTCAACTTTTCCCCATTCAGTATCATGTTGATAGTGGGTTTGTCATATATGGCTTTTATTATTTGGGGATATGTTCCTTCTATGACTAGTTTGTCAAGGGTTTTTACCACGTAGAGTGCTGAATTTTATTGAATGCTTTTTCTGCATCTATTGAGATAATCAGATGCTTTTTTTTTTTGCTTTTCCACTGGCTACCAACCAGATAGCCTAGCTGCATTAAACTATAATCCTTTATTCATAGCATCAGGTGGGAGGGCAATGAGCACGGGCACAAATGCACACAGGTCAGTAGACCAGATGATGGCAAAAGGATTTCCCACCTAATAATTAACGTATAAAGTAAATTGGCTCTGCCATTTAAATGTACCTTATAATCCCTTCTCTTTCATGACTATCATGCTTTACAGTGGTCAGATTTTGCCGAAGAAGTTATTTTTTAATATCTGCTGCATTTTAAAAAGAAAATTGAATTATCTTGTGATCCAATTGTTTTATAAAAACGGGATTTGGCCTGAAATAGTCTAGATCCTGTATGCAGAATTATATTGTATGAATACTGAATGTACTTTTTTTAAGACTCAAGGACAAAAGAAAGTTGCTAGCATGATGGAAAGTAAAGAAGTACACAAAGGAATATTTCAGATTGAATGGGAGCATAAGAAAATGGAGATGGAAATGGAAGATCTAAATCAAAGGGCTTGGGATATTCAGATGTTGTTTTTCTCAAGAGATCGTCAAAAGGTAAGTTCTCCCTGCCCCCTCCATAGTTTTAATTTTATTCGTAAATGTATTCATTCATTTGACCAGTATTTAATAAGCCTCTATGATGTCAAGCATATTCTCAGCCAAGAGTGTTTCCTAATGTGTCTATAAACTGTCCTTTTCTACCAGTTTTTACATTTGCTACCATCACTTCTTATGACCCAGTTAGTAGAATAATTCCAGTTTACAGTTCACTAAGGGTTTCCTAGTTGTCAAATCCCACGCTCAGATTTTCCCGGTCATTATCATCCTTCAACTCTAACATTTAACCATCTTTTTTTTTTTTTTTTCTATTATAGTATCACTTTATTTTTTTATTATTATAGATAAAAATATGCACCATTGTCACCTCTGATTAATTTTACTTCCAACACATCAGACCACTCTGCCTCCTCTACTGGATTGTCTCTTGCCTCTAACTCTTCAATTCAATGCAGCCTTCTTCAAGATTCCACCCCACCATGTCTCTTTCCATGCCTCTAGCCCTTGGTGATCTCCTCTAGAGACTAATCCAACTCTGTGAATTCCAAGCCAAGCTCCATTTCTATATTTCCCATCTCCGGGGAGCTCCTCTTGTAACATGCTTATTTCTGTTCTTTTCAGCCACTTGCTCAGGCTTGCAGTTATAGTTATCTTTGGTTCCCTTCTTTCCCATGTCTTCCAAGTCTTGCCTAGTTTATGTATTTATTCCCTCATTCTCTATCCCCACTGCCCTGGTCTCAGGTCAGTCCTTCATTTTCAATGGTTAGGCAATCTTATAATTAATCTCTGATTTCTTGATCCTGGGTCTTTCTCTAATCTAACCTACACTGTATACTGCTGTTGGATCAGTATTCCTATTCAACTCTAATGACATTACTAACCTGCCCAAACAATTTAAAATGCTACTAACTAGCAAATGAATTGTGAAACCATCAGGGGGGCAGTGTCTTTCAACTTAACTTTTCGAACTCATTTCTCACTGTTCCTCTTATATTAAAATATTAGTATTCTCAAACCAAACTTAACTAGTATTTTCTAGGATTCTACCTCTGTACTTTTATTCATATTGGTTCTATCTGAAATGTCTGTCCTAATTTTTGTTTTGCACACCCCAAATCTATCTAGTTTTCAGGTCTAGATTAAAAGTTGTCCCCTTCATAAGACCTTTCTTTATTTTTCAAGCCTGGAGGAATTCCATACCATTACAAACCAGAATTTGCATGACACCCACCTGTGAATTTGCTTGACACTTGATAGCTTCTGGCAATCATTCACATCTACATGTTCCTTTTTCCTTGAAGGCTGTCATGTTATCTATTTTTGTATCTTCCTCAATGTCTTTAAATGGGATACTGTTAATGTGGGACTCAGTGAAACATTTAACAAATATTTGGAAAGTCGCATAAATGATGAATGAATGGAAAAGTAAATCCTAGACATTTGTAATAATTAGTGTATGGAGTGTAATAATTAGTGTACAAGAGTGTACTAATGGCTAAATAAAGAAAATATTATTGGCACAAAAGTCCAATTAATCTTACATGGATATTTGTTATGGAAACTACACATAGTAACTTTCAAAACTAAAAACAATCTTTTAAAGTTATCTATTGAGAGAGAAAAATATCCTTAACATGTATTGCGGGTTTTTTTGTTTCAAAGTTCCTAAATGAACCCAACTATGACAGTCTGATTAATCTTCAAATTGGAATAATGGAGCAAACCATTGCTGTTTTAGATAAGGTAAGTCTCAAAGAAAATGATCATTATAATCGCAAAGCTGTGAATCATTTGAGCAAAGTAATTGTGTTTCAAATCATGAATTCAAACAGAGCCTAACAAAATCTTGGTCATTTACTATAATAGTATTCATGAAGTATGAGAGATCCTTGAATAGAGTCTTTGCATCTATAACCAGTAGAATAAATTAAAGTGCTTCTTTTTATATTAGAATTAACCCCTGGGGGCATAAATTTTCTATTTCATATTGGCTTATGATTTATGTAATAGAAGTATTGATAGTCTTTCCTTGGCATTGTAAAGGCTTTATCATAACTGAATAACAATGCTCAGATTTCACTATACAGCATATATACAACAGAAACAAATCTCAAGCTTTAAAAATATTCTCTCAATTTTTAAGAATATAAAAATTTTTTTCTAAAATGTGGTATTAAGATCCTATTCTGTTTTTCAACAATTAATTTGACTGCCTACTATGCGTAAGTTGTATGTAAAGCACTAGGGATATTATGGTAAGATGTTATCTTATGATGGTAATGTTATTTGAAATATAAGAATGTCTTTATAAAATAAATTTTTTCAAAATTAATTTTGTGGAATGTCATGGGAACAAAATTTCAGACCCACAAAAAGAATGTGGAAAACTGCAAAAAAATACTCAAAAAACTGGGGAAGTTCAGCAATCAAAAAGATGTAGCAAATTATACTCTAAGCTGCAATCTACGAGAAGAATTGGTATCTATATCAGAGAGAAAAGATATCTGTAATGCAATGGGTAAGTATTATTTTCTTTAATCAACTGTAGGTTTCTTTAAAAGTATAAGTATCCCTGAAATCTGTGCAATAGTTATCAAACTTCCAGCATTTCTTCCACGTTTAATTAATTCAGAACACTGTTTTTGTGTTTGGAAGTACTGATAAAAATCCAGCTAATTCCTTTCTTCTCCAATTTTGGGATAGGGTCTCATTTGACTTGCGAAAAGATTGCCAAAGAACGATATGAAAACATGATGCAACAACAGAAGTTAATGAATATTTCAAAACAACAAGCTGAACAGATTTCAATACTACAGGCTGAAGTAGAAAGATTAAGGATGAAAACATTTCCTGCTCTTGCTCAGATGTAATAACACTTCTAGAAAAAAACAAGGCCAAATTAATCATTTTAAAAATTGTTTCATTGGGGTAAAATGATTTATTTTACTTTCATACTAGAAAATTTAAGTACAGTCTCTTAGTTGCATGTTTTTAATAGCAAATTGTTTAATTTTATCTTGATCAAAATACACATTTTTGTCCTGCATGAATAAATGTGTAAAATATCATGAATTGTTTTTATTCAAGAATGAACAAGATTTTAAGTCAGAAAGAAAGTAGTCAAGATCTTTTTATTCATTTAATCTTAATTGGTTCAAAAGATCTTTTCATAGTTATGGTATAGAAAATCTTATTTTAACTTTTTTTTTCCTTTTTAAAAATTGTTTGGGATTCATCGAGGGTACAAAGAACTAGGTTACACTGATTGCATTTGTTAGGTAAAGTCCCTCTTATAATTGTGACCTGCCCCCAAGAGGTGTGCCACACACCATGACTCCCATTTCCCTCCCTGCGCCCTTATTCCCCCACCCCCACCTTGTATTAGATCATCTATTGCCTTCATATTAGAATTGAGTTCATCAGATTCTGAAAATCTTATTTAATTATTTTTAAAAGACAGAAGTCTCACTCTATCACCCAGGCTGTGAATGCAGTGGCATGATCACAGCTCACTGTAACCTCCAACTCCTGGGCTCAAGCATTCCTCCTGCCTCAGCCTCCTGAATAACTGAGAATACATACAATTGCACACCACTACACTCAGATAATTTTTTTTGTATAGATACGGTATTGCCCAATCTGATAAAGTCTTAAATATAAAAAAAAAAAATACTTAGCCACTGCTAGTATTTCTAATTTTATAAAATGATGTGAAAACCTGAGATTATGATTTTTGTCTTTATGCTTTACTCTTCAGTAAGCATTTCTTCTATAATCAGAAAAAAATTACCAGAATATTTAAGATTATTCCTTGTTCTACCAATGGGAACAAGGCTGTTTCCTTTTTTTCCAAGGTCTACATCATTTGTAAATCACAAATTTCTACATTTCTTTATTGTAATAGAATTCACTTTGGTGCTCTACCCAGGGTTTAGCAAACAACAAAAAAAGTGGTTTCTCAAGTCCATGAAATAGTTTATTGCTTTATTCATGTGGATGATAATAACTATGTAATGATAAGAGTAACTGACCAGAAAACTGCTTCACACTTCCTTAGCTTGTGGACTGCTATTATCGTTGAGATCACTGATTAAAATTTCTAAGTGATGTCAATGTCTCAGTGTTCTGTAATTTATGAACTTAACATTAAGTTTAATCTGCAATAACATAATAATATACAATATGTGGGTAAAACAAAAGAACTATTATAAAATCTATTTAGAAAAAAAATTTTGAGATTTATTGATCGTTTTGATCGTTCACATAGTGATCAGCACTGCATAAGGATGGAACCATGATAGAACCAACATCATTTTGATGACTCACTTCCTTAGTGTTAGAATGACTCAAGTAATCATTTTGTCTGAGTCAGCATGGAAATGCCCATTGGTAACATTTCCTACATCCAGGGTCCTTCAAAATTATCCCTGCAATAGGGATTTGGGAGAAGTGGCGATAAACCTGAGGGTGAAAGTGTGTGGGGTGCAAATATCTTACCCTTCTGTAGGATATTTAGAAATAAACATATCCTACATCAAGCACACAAAGTGAACTCAGCGTGAGTTTAAAATGGCTTGCTATTCTTAAAGAGCCTTCAGGGACCTGGGCCCCCCTGGGACATGCACAGAGTTAGCTTGCCTGGAGTTAAAATTCCACAAGCCAATTCTCTGAAGTTGTGCACCCTGTTAAGCTGAGGCCATGGTGAAACTAACAGATGATAGATTAAGTGTGTATGTGACTAGAAGTGTATAAAATCAGATCCCTGAAATAAAGAACTTCGCTACACGCCATCCATACTATGTAGTCTGTTTCTTGTTTACCCTTAATAATTGCAGGAGCAAGCTTATACCCACGGCAAAGCTGCTGTTCTTTCGCGTTTCCGGTCACACAACACCTTCAGATAGGACTGCCAGAGGATCTCTGTGCTATTGGTAGATGTATGAACCAACTATATATAAATTTTTTTCTTTTCTGGTGATACAGATTCCATGTCACCTAAGTTAGCTGCCTGGAGATTCCATTTGCTAACAGTCAATGCCACAAATTTCATAATTAGATAATACTGTGTGGATTCCTAGGTCTTAACCAAACATTCTCTGTCATTTCTATTTCTTAATTATCAGCCCTGGGTGACACTGGCAATGCTCCTTACTTGATTGCCTCAGCTTTGAAGTATGTGAGGCAGGATTTAATGAGCCTCCTGTTCTCAAGCTGTATTCCACTAGAAGCCTTTTCGGTTATTATTGTTGTTTTTTAGCTGGCCCGGGCCGGTCTTGAACCCTCCAGCCTTGGCATATGTGGTTGGCACCCTACTCACTGAGCTATAGGCGCTGCCCATAGAAGCATTTTCCACAGGAGGTAACTTCTGATTTAGGGGGTTGGCAGATGCACATGGGACATGCAACCCAAATCCCCTCTGAACATTGTTCACTGTATAGACTCACCAGGAATTATATTCCTATTTTATAGTCCTTTGAAATATTATGTGCAGTATCAACTAGTGATATAACTGATCAGGTCAAATATAGCATGGCCTTAACCACAGAAATAAGAATATGGGCTCTGTTGCTGAGCTGTTTGGGTTCAAATCCTGGCCTTTACCACTAATAACCACTTAATTTTTAAATACTTTTAATTTCTCATCTTTTTCATACTGGATGTTGATCACTGTAATACTTGAATATACTTTTAAAATTGGCAAGTACTGTTAATTAGCTCATTTTTTTAAATGAAAATATGGCATCCAGTTGTTCTTAATGTACTCCATTAAATGGAGGTGAAATTCAACAGAAGTGGCAAAAAGGAGGACTACCCCATGGGCATCACTAGACCCCAAACAGTCCCACAAACCCCATTCCTCCCCATGACCCACCTCCTGTGTGTGGTACTCTTTGGAACCTCAGCAACCAGCCAGTGCCTTGGAAACCTCATCACCATGACCCCAGCTATCCCAGAACAAGATTCTCACTGATCCTTTAGCTCCCGAAAGTGGACATGGTGACAAAAGTGTTAAAGGTGACCCCAGGGAATGTGGCTATCAGCAGGGAGATACTGTAGCCTCCAAGTTCTAGATAAGTACCTAGGGTATACCTACCAGAATGCCAGCATCACAAGAGGCAACACTTCCTCTGCCACATTTAAGCCACTGGCTGGCAGCATATGCTGCTTGGCTGGTAGGCACTAGAATAGCACAACTGTACCCATCTAAGAACTCCAGGGCCAAGGGAGGCTGTGTGAGGCCTGTGCCAGTTCTCTCAGGTTCATAAAAGCCAGTGGTAGTGTCCAGAATCAGGAATTTATGTATGTGTGTGTGTAGAGATGAGTTTACTGGTATGGCACTCACAAACAGATACAAGAGCAGAGCCCTAAGGTCTGTTTTTAAAGATTTGTTAAGTTATGAGAGACTGAGCTGAAAGTGAGGTGCACTTGAGGGAAGAGTTCAGAGTAGTGGTTATTTACCAGCTAGTAATGAAGACTTTTTTTTTTTTTTTTTAATGCTAAATAAAGCTGTTTTTAACCCTTAAAAGGACTCAAAGGCAGAAATGCAGAAAGCCCTCAGGTAAGACTGGCAACTAGAACCAGAAAGCCACTGACCCACAAAGTTTTCTCTGCATCTATCATCTTTCACTCTGTAAGTACACAGTCCTTCCTAGGCACATCAATTGTTCTGCTTCCACATTTACACCAAGCAGCTCCAGCCACAAAAAGAGATGTGCTTGCTTTTTCTGAGCTCATTTCCAAATTCTCAGGGACTGACCAGCTTGGGTCCTACCTCCACATACAGCCAAGATGACAGGTACAGCTTGGTAACAGAAACCCAGCCCTGTGAAGGTGAGTTTCTGGCTGAGGGGTTTCTGTGACTTGAACACTTAAAAGTTTCATCCTACAGATGAATATGAAGGACCTTATATGCCACAATACCTTGATGTGAGAGATGAGGAAATGTAGATTTTTAAGAAGTAGATGATCATTTCACTAAATGAGGATGTAACAAATGTGAAGAGGAAAGAATGCAATTTTAGACATGAGTTTAATTACTTGCTGGATCATCAGATGGAAGTATGTGGCAAGATGGAGAAGAGGTTCGAAGAGGTTCATCAGCTTAGCAGAGGCAAGCATTCTGGACCAGTTTAGACACCTGATTAGACAATTTTTTAACAACTTTTTGCCATTAAAAACAATATTAAAATTAGTTTCCAGAATTGTCCAAATTATAAACATAATTTTATTTTTTATCACTTTAAATGGCAAGTTTTCTTTGCCAAATCTATCCAAAATATTAAATTTTCAATTTAGAACTTCATTTGTATTAAATCTATTAGAGTGCCCTAAATTGACATGGATCAGAATAACTTTCCTTTACAATGTGTTAGGTATCTTCTAATTAAGTTGTCATTCTCAAAGATATTCTGGAGAAAAAAAATTATCAAATACCTACAAATTCTTCTTCACTTCTATTATAGTGTAACAATTTATCATCTAACCCATAGTGGTCTATCAATTGAGTAAGGCTCAGTTTCTTGTTCTCTTGAGACAAGGCTGACTGCAACTCATGAAGCAACACCTGGCTACAGCTTCTCCACTTCTTTATTAACAATTCTAACTGAGACAGGTCATTCTGAAAGAGAAAAGAAAACAAACATGAATGTACGTCACTAACCAGATGGGCATGCTATTTTAACCTACTCAATGAAAGTTAAATTAGTTTATGTGCAGGGTTAAAGGCTAACACCTGTGGATGAATGGGACTTCTGCCTAGCAAAAAGTAGGATGGTCATAAGTAGAATAGTTAAAATGGCTTTCGATTGAATTCTATGGCCACTTTGTTTCTTCTTAGCTCTGGGGCATCCTTATCTTCGGAGAAAAATCAAACCATTAAATAGGGCAAAACTAGTAAAAAAAAAAAAAATTACTATTTTCTATTATTATACTACTGAGCTATTAAAAAAACAGTATGCTATACCTTCTACTCAATTTTGCTGTGAACTGCTCTAAAAAATGACAATATTCAAATTAAAAATGTTTTCAACATTATCTCATAAATAAGTCTTATTTAGAAAAATCCTAAAAATTCAAGACAGCAAATGAGATACACTATTCCACTCTGCTGGGGAAGAATGAGCTACTGCATATATATGAATGGCCCAGGTAAGAAAGGTTATCTCCTAGATGCCCAAGTTCTATTTAATTCAACCTAACTGGATTGAAATCTTCAATATAAATTACTTGTCTTCTTAAAATTCCTGAAACACTTCAATTATTTGGGAGAGACATAAGATCATTACTAATAATTTTTTATTATATTTGGTGGCCCATTTTTAGTTTTATTCATTCACTGTTAGCTGTAACTTACGTTCCCATGTACTTGCAATACCTCAAACATTGCTATGGACTAGAAACTAGAGAGAAAGACTTCAACTGCATATTAAATGAGAGTTGGGACTCTTAAATAAAGGTTTAATCTGGTGTTTAGAGGCCTCTTCTACTTTATATCCATGGCTTAGAGTCAAATTTGTTGGAAACCAGGTTTTTGAATAGTTGGCTTATTATTATGCTTGAAAAAATTGTTATTTTCTATTTTTTAAATGACTTTTCTGCAATTTATGTAAAAAGAAAAATTATTATGCAATGGTCCTGAAATTCTCACCTTTGATCTATACATTTTGACTAGTTTTAGCCTCCGAAGTAAGTCTTCTTTCTCCTGAACCTGCTTCACCAATTTTGCTTTTTCTTCATTTAATCCTTGTTTAGGTAGATTCTTACTCACCAACTCAGTATGGAAAGCACTGCACGACTCACTATCAAGTGATTTCGTTTCACATGCACTGGTATTCTTGAAGGTATTTTTCAAACAGGTACTTTCTTCGAATTCACTGTCTATGTGTTGAAAACTTTCCTGAAATTGCAAACAATTTTCTTCTGTGGAAGATGGTGGTTTCTCTGAACAAGTCTGGTCATTTTCTTCATCCTCTACTTTAAGACGTTTTACCACATTGTAATAGGAATTAAATGAAGATCTTGTTTTCCTTAATCTTTCTCTAAGTGTTGCACTCATGGGCTATAACGGGCACAAAACATTAAAGAACTGATTAAAAATCTTAATCAAGGAAAACATTCCTGATGTAAATGTAATAGATCTAATAGAAATAAAGGCCTATAACAGACACAAGATGGCTTGCTGTCTCCATATTAAAGTAGCCATCACAAAATGTCCTTGATTTCCAGCTCCATTAGTTTTATTTTTTTTCCCTCTGCAAAGTCAATACCATTCTAAAACAGTGTTGAGACACTTATTCTAATAATCACAGAACATTCCTTCAGCAACTAGCACATGTCAGACAACTACCCTATGAGCTTTAGAATTACAGATTAAGGAAAAGACCTAGATCCTATAATCAAAGACCCTTTTAATGATAATGCATAGATTTTCAAAATTCCTCAATTTGGAGTGTTACAATAACTTGATCTTAAAATAAGTGAAATGAATTCAAGATAAAAATCTGGCAGCAGGGAGGTGTAAGAAGTACCATACACATTATCTTAGAAGAAAAACCTAAAATTACTATTTTATAAATTATCTACTTATTTGTGCTATGTATTACATTAATTAACAATCTTCAGTGGCCTTAAAACCACCACTACCACAATACTTAAACACAGAATGAATCCAGGGGAAGAACTAAGATTTTTATACTTGTTTTTGTGAGCTATTTGTATGATGAGATGGTGGACTTGCACAGGCCTCTGGAGTCCTAGGTAAAATCACAGCTGAGTCTGAGGGACTTTCCATCTTGAAAGTGAAATCTCGATGTACCTCTAAA
Source organism: Loris lydekkerianus (assembly GCA_963574355.1). Lineage (NCBI taxonomy): Eukaryota > Metazoa > Chordata > Mammalia > Primates > Lorisidae > Loris > Loris lydekkerianus. The sequence goes on along the minus strand of CAUYPK010109655.1, from coordinate 8,688 downwards.
AAAGAAAATGTAATTATAAAATGGGAATCAAATTAACCACACTTCTATATTGTCCTCAATTTTTATCAAAAAGTTGTTGGTGTATACAAAACTGCCCTTACAAATTGATGAAGGGGTGCAAGGACAGAACTGGAGTAAGGTCCCCAAATTCTGGGAACTTAGCTAAAATAATAATTATCAGCTACTATCCCCTCATTTGCCCCTAATAATTACTGTTCCTGTTTGCTTCTTTACCCTGGAGTCCATGCAGTTACCAGTTACAAAGATTCTTAACTTTCTCTACTTGGCGTTGTTTGGAACCTAAGGGTAGTTTTTCAGCTATCTTTCAGGTCCTGCTTCCAGTTACTGAACTAAACCACCCACACCAAGGAACTGACTCAACCGGTCTTGGACCCCACCCCGCCCCGCCCAAGGAACTACATTCCCCTGGGATGGGTGCCGAGGAAACCAGTTAGCAGACCCTGCCTAACCCGCCCACCACATTGTCTTTAAAAACCTTGTCTTCCAGTTCTTCAGGAAACAGATTTGAGAACTTTCTCTCATCTCCCTACTTGGTGCTATACGGAATCAACCCTTTCTTTGCTGTAAAACCCTGCTGTCTCTGGATATTGGCTTTCTCTAGGGCAGTGGGCAGATGAACCTGGCTAGGTGGCACCATATTAAACATCCCCAAGTAAGCCAGCAATTTCCTCCTATTTCACTTAGTTGTAATTTATTCTTGTTCTTTTTGCGCTTTTTAATTTACCTTCCCACAAAGGGACTAAGTTTTTCATGACAAATTAACCGGCTTGTATCTCAAAGAAACAAGACTATCCTTTTCCATATATCAAAATATCTTCAAATTCTGCATTAAGGGGGGAGGAGAAAATAACAACTTTAGATAGGAATTCTTTAATTTCGTTATGATAGCTCCGTAATTAAAGGATACAGCTGAAATCTTGACTCAAAAAATATAATCAGACCTGTCAGTTAACTCGAATTCTAAAAGGTGCGACTAAAAACTCCACGCCCGGAGGCGAAAGAGACAAGCCAAGAAACGTTCACGCCCGTCTGAGCCGTTTAAGTAGCGAACACACACTGAAAGGAGTGATCGCAGCTGCTACCTCCAACAAAGGCTCAACTTTAGCCGGGTGGGTAAACCAGAGGGAGCAGCCCGCCTCTGCTTCCCCCCGGCAGAAAGCACACCAGCCCGCCGGAGACCCCAGGCCTGAGGAGGAGTCGAGTTCTCCCGACGACAGAACAGCAGCTCTACTGGAGTCGACAGAGGACCCCCGGCGAAGTCGAGGTCTCACTAACGCCCTCACTCCGCGCCATACCCAGAGCCGCCCAAAAGCGCGCCAAGCTGCGGGTGTAAACCGAGTGTGTGCCAGGGGCGGGTCCGCACGAGAGGCGGAAGTGATGGACGATTGGTCTGATTGAGTGACGCGCGCAGTTCGGCTTCGCCCGCCTCCCGGAAGCGACGAGACTGCGCGCGCGCGGCCGCGAGCGGAGGCGGGACTTGGCCACGCCTGAGGCAGCTGAGACGCAGGATTGGCAGAATTGGCTGGCGCGCGTGCGCGCGGCTATGCTCGTCCCGGTGCCCGAGAGCGGCGGGATTCGCGTGCGCGTCCGTGATCCTCTGCTGGGCGTGTTGGGCGGAGGTTCTGGATAACTAACTTGTCCGGCTGCTGGCGCGTTCGCGATCTCGTCTTCCCTTCCCTTCCCTTTCCTTCTCGCTCCCTGGTTTTTGTGCGTCTGTGAAGTAAGCGTGGGTGTCCTCCGAGCCCAGTAGGCTCTCCCCAGGTGTGGGACAACTGGAAGCCGCGCGGCTGGCCCGCGAGTGACCACTTACAGCCGTGAACTCCCCTTCTGGCAGAGACCACAAAAGAGCAGCATTGGGGTCCTGCCTACTGCGAGTCAAACTTGTTAGAAATCTTGCCAGCTCCCCGGCGCCTTTCGGGTGAGCTCACGTCCAGCTTTCTTTGCTGCGGCAGACTCGGCACTCCCCTCGCTAGCTTTTCTGTTGTCTCTGATTCAGGTTCCTCGGCTCAACTGTCCTAGTCAAATCCGAGAGAAAACGCAGCCCTCGCAGTCACGAGGAACTGGGGTGTTTCCAGCCTCTTCCTGACCTGCCGTCGTGGTCGTTGACGCGGTCCATTAACCAACATCTGACGGTAATGGCTTAAAGGGAGCCCGAGGAAGTTACCTGCGTCCCAAACTCCCAAGGATAAATACAGGACCGAAGACAACCTAATGCAATGATTAGGAATGTAGACAATTGTCTAGTTTCAAATCCTGGCACCATCTTTTATGTGCTGTCCACAGTAGCGTTTCTGAGCCTCAGTTTCCTCATCTGTAATACAGGGTTGGAGGATTGAATGAGACTTGATGAGAGGCGGCTAGAACTAGGCATCTAGGGAGTTCTCAGTAGTTCTTTTATCCAGTGTACTCGCCATTCCCGAAGTGATTTATAGGGGTATGATCACACAGACTTTAATCACTTTGCTTGTCTCTTCCCCTCCAAAAAACACATTTTTTAGAAAGGCGCTGTGAGCTGTTAAGATCCCACATAATTTAAACCATAAATAGTTGACATTTGGAAGCCTCCACGTATAATTAATAATATCGTTTCCACGCCTAAATTTTTCAAAAATTGTGTAAAGTAACCTCAAGGTATTTACATAGTGAAAGAGAGGACTCCTGGTTTTGTGATCCAGGTGTTTGTTATTCACCTCTCTGAAGTTACAGGTCTCAGTTGCACCTTGATTTCTCCCTTACTCATCCACTGGCATTAGATAATCTCTGAAAAAAGCAGAATGATTTGTCCTAACACTAGAAGCACAATGCGGACTCTGCATGTTCTTTATACCCCAGGGCATAAGGGTGAGTTGTTTTTATGAGTACCTAAGATCATCTGCTCCCAAATCCTTTTTATCATTTCAACCAAAGCTTAGTGCTGTTTTTGCTGGCTGCATAAAGGAAAACAACATCTTGCCTGGCAAATGTTCTGACTTGCTTGTTATGTGAACCGGTATATTAAAAATGGGCTCGTTTGGCCAAATTTTCAAAGAACTTCAGAGCAAGTACTCAGAAAAACCTGTATTTCAGAGATGTGCATTTGCTGACCTACAGCTCTGCCCTCCAATGCAATGTTAGGATCAAATGCTCTCCCAATATGTAACTTTGTATTTTACTTCCCTCATATAACAAATTGGAAATCCACCTTCCTCTCTCTTAGTGTAAGAGATCTGGAATACAGTCCCTCACTTTTTATTGTACCTTTAGATAAAGCCTACAAACATTTCCTTGTCTTTAGTGACTTGTAATTGTATTAGCCTATGAAAAATGGTTTTTTGTTTTTTGTTTGGGGGGGGGAGTTGTTTGTTATTCTAGAGATGGAGTCTCACTTTACCGCCCTCAGTGGAGTGCCGTGACGTCACAGGACTCAGCAACCTCCAGCTCTTGGGGCTTCGCGATTCTCCTGCCTCAGCCTCCCAAGCAGCTGGGACTACAGGCGCCCGCCACAACGCCCGGCTAAAAAATGTGTTGTTTTTGACGTAGGACATTGTTATATTTCATATGAGACTTTTCTGGTAGGGAAAAATACTGTCCTGGTGAACAAGAAAGCAAAGACTCCTTACCCTACCATAGAGAACAGTTGAGCATTCAATAATAACAGTTAATTATTATCAACCTAAGTCAGACTTTCCCTGTATTTTTAAATTTTAAATTTAAATTTAAATTCTCTCCCCAAGGCTACTCTTGACCACTTGGTTATTCATCGGGAAGTGGCAAAATGCTGCTGCTTTCTTGCCTGTGAGTATTGTTTGCGGGATGAAGACAAAGACCTAAAATCTTTATGAAGTTTTTTGGAGTTTTATTTTTTAAAGGCAAGAAAAGAATAGTGAATATTGTCTCTTCCTCTCTATTCTCTCTTTCTCTCTCACACACACATATGTATTTTTAACCACAATTAAAATGTTTATTTTAGTAGATTTATTTTGGAAATTCTTGGCTTTAGCTTTATTTTTAAAGTCAATAGGAATCTCAGGACAATCTAAATTCCATTCCATAGACTTTTCTCTAGTGACTAAAATTATTGTGTCATGTGAACATAAGTAGTATCCATAGGTTGTTTTATAAACAAATATATAAACATATACTTTTGAAACTTGGATTAAAATGTACTTGGGTGAGGAGGTATGATAAATCTACATGATTAAGCTGATTTAACAACTAAAACTAAATTTCATGAGAAAATCTAAATTTTCTTAACTGACTTTCAAAATGTCTTGTTTGTTTGTGACAGAGTCTCGCTTTTGTCACCCTTAGTAGAGTTCCATGGCATCACAGCTCACAGCAACTTCAAACTCTTGGGCGTAAGTGATTCTCTTGTCTCTGTCTCTGGAGTAGCTGGATCTGCAGGCACAGGCCACAATGCCTGGCTACTTTTTCAGAGACGGGGGTCTCACTCTGGCTCAGACTGGTCTTGAACTTGTGAGCTCAGGCAATCTGCCTGCCTTGGCCTGCCAATTGCTGTGATTACAGGCATGAGCCACAATGCCTGGCCCCAGACTTTCAATATTTCTTATGACATCTGCACATAAGTTAAAAACAACTGTCAACAATTCTTCTATGGGTTTCTTTTGCCACAAATTCAAGTCACATATTACAGACCTCTCCGTGGTAGAGGCATTTTACTGTTTTGTCCCTTAACACATTTCCCTTTGAGAATAATTGGCAAATATTTATATTTGTTTTCTCTATTACCTAAAGATCTCATATGGAACTCCATAATATGTGGTTGCTACACCCATAGAGACTATTGAAGACTTTGTTACCAAAGAGTGATCTTTATGGGTTATTTAATATTTGCCAAGTTATGCAAAAGAAGGTTTCATTTTCAACTCCAGGATAAAAGGGCCCTTGTCAGGAATGCCTCCAAAATTACCTCACTGAATAGGATGGTTACTTAGAACGTGGAAATGCGTGAAGGGCCAGTATTAGTGTGATAAAGCCTTTTTATCACCAGGCAACTGGAAAATTGATCTGATAATTAATATTCAGAACATTGTACTAAACAAGAAAAGCACCCTTCCCCTGAAGTTCTTGTCTTTTTATTCTACCAGATCTTGCATTTGGTCAAGTCTTTTAAAGACTAGAGAAGCAATAATGTCTATGATTCACTCCTGTTACTGGGTGTGTTTCCTTGAAGAAGAATAGAGTGATTCAGGTTAGATTGAAATAGGGAGGAGGTAGAGTTGGAGTAGGGGGTAGTGGCATGGGAGTTACGTTGTTAAAAAGTAATGGGAATAAAAATACTGCTCAGGGCACCATCCTTCTTAGATCCTTTTTTTGATTCAGAAACGTCACCCCTGCATTATTTGGAGAAAAAGGCATTAGATGTCAGCAAATTCTTAAGCAAAATCATCTTTGACTACCTTTTAAGTTTGAGAGGTAACAACCTCCAAGATAATTTCACAGTATTGAAATCTCTTTGAAGTGCCGGCAAACAAGTCAACTCAGTTTTTCTACCCTGACCTCTCATTACTGTTTCAGTCTTGAAGGTATAAAAGGCTTTGTCTTAGTGATGTTTTTTTAGATGGGAGAAGCAAGGATGTTTAAAGGTATCTGAAACTAAGAAACCACGGTCTAAAATAATATTTAACCTTTTGTTTCTGTTCTTCTAATGTTTGGCAAACCTTGATGGTAAGTATAGTAGTAAAGAAAATCTGTGGATTTAGCCTAACCAGAAATTTTCTGGCCCAGTTTAGAATCTTGAGAGCTAGATTGAAATTTAATCCCTTTGCCACTATCCTACCAATTAGGAGGAAGGAAACAATAGGTTTCTACTCCCAAAGGCAAAGTAAAATACCATAGATCAGGGGTCCTCAAACTTTTTAAACAGGGGGCCAGTTCACAGTCCCTCATACTGTTGGAGGGCCAGACTATAGTTTAAAAAAAAAAAAAAAAATTCCTATGCACACTGCACATACCTTATTTTTAAGTAAAAAAACAAAACGGGAACAAATACAATCACACCGCCTCTTGTGGCCCATGGGCCGTAGTTTGAGGACTCCTGCCATAGATTCTAACACCAACCTTTAGGAGCAGTATCAAATCCTGGAATGCAGAAAAATCAGTTGATCAGTTGATCAAAGACACTTTTTCGTTGATCCTCTCCCTTCCACCTCAAAGATTATGCCAAGTATCCACGTTCCCAATACTGTCTCTAAATTATACCACTTGTCAGTGACAGCAACGTTACCCAGCTCTCCACCTCCCTGACAACTCTGTGACTATCAATAAATAAAGTGTGAAGTTTAATGATGACACTGGTAACTTTCAAATGGCAAATGATACCACTATTTTTTGATATTGAAAATGTGCATTTTCCAACACTCCTTAGTATATGGGAATGATGGCTTACTCTATTGTATTATTTATTCTCTTTCTTTTTTTTATTGTTAAATCATAGCTGTGTACATTAGTGCAATCACCTGTACCCATTATTTATTCTCTTTCTTATGCTCTGTTTATGACTTCTGAATCTATGCCCTTCCAGGAATGCTGGGTTTTGACAATACAACCTCTATGTTGCTGAAAGTCTCCTGTGAGGAGAATTCCTACCAAGTGCATGGAAAACAACCATGGTCTTCTCAAGCGTTAAAAGCCTGTCATTTAACAAAAAGCAGGGTTGGGTTTTGAAACTAATCACATCTACATTTGTTAAGCAAATTCCTATGATACTATACATTATATCCTACTCATAGTTTTATTTTTTTAAATGAGCAAGCATTACTATAGGTTGGCCTTGTCTGAAATGCTTTCCCTGCCTAATTCTGGGCCAATGGAATAGAAATTTTGAACCTGCACGTACAAGTTTAGGATTTTTGTAAAGCTGCCAAATCTTTAATATAAAAATAATTAGCATAAAGCTTGTGCAATTAAGCTGACCTGAAAAGAATGAGTTTGAATCTTTGGCCAGATCTTCCTGTTTTTTAAAAAGCAGTTTCACTAGTTCATATTATTTTTCACTCAGAGCCATTTCCCACAAGTTTGGAAGAGATGTAAAGCTGACTTTGTTTTATTCTAACAATTGCATTCAGGGGTAGCAATTTGTTAGCTAGTACTCAGAATGAAACCAAATTGTTTGAAACCAAATTTACCCATACCGACCTGTCTGCCATAAATATTTCCTATTTTTATGGTTGAAAAATGGTTTTACTGCTCCCCTCAATCTAAATAGAATTCTTCCATACTCAGAATAGGATTAAGTCCCCAAAATAAAGATGAGAAAAAGAAATTTGGAGATATCAAACAGTAGATGCAGTAAGCCAGTACCTGAATCAACTTGATTTTGATGAGTAAAAATTAGCGTGTTATCACAGGTTTGAAGGACTACAGGTAAGAATTATGTGGACTAATGAGAGTACTTAGGAAGCTGAAATTAAACATTTGCATACGCAGCTCTCAAGGCAAGAGAGAGCTTCCCATCACCTTCCAATCAATAACCGGTCAAGCTGACATCACAGGAAGCTTTCTTGGACCACTACATTCCTCACTGAAGTCAGTCCCTTGTGGTGTTCAAATATTTTCTGCCAAGAATTATGCAGGAAGAGAGGGAAGAATTGGGGAGGACAGAGGGGAGGAAGGGAGGGAAGAAAGCTGTCTTCACCTACGTGTTTCTTGCCCTTAAGCAGAACAAAAACTAAAACACTATTTTTCTTAACAAATTACTGATCACTAGTCTTGTTTACACCAAACGGCAAGTTATTTGGCAGATTTAACCTGGGTTTTGAGGTCGAAGCAACAGCTCAAACAAGAATCCTAGGCAAAATTTAATTCAGGCTAAATTCTGAGAAAATCATGATTTCTTCCTTAATGAGAAATGCATACTTTCGTGGTCTTAAAGCCTTTTGATATAATTGGATAAAAAGAATTATGGAAGTTCAATTTTTTGTGTTTAATAAAGATGTAAGTATGCATTACAGATTCAAGTGCACTGTCTCAGAACTGGTGGAATATTATAATAATCAGGTTAAACATAATTACACCTTGTAAACTAGATAAGCCCTGTTTGGCAGTAGGTAAAATTTTGGATGGGTAAAGCCATAAAGCCACAGACCTTACTTATCTGAGTTTTCTTTTGCATTCCAAACCTTGTCTTTGTTGATTTTTGTTGCTTTATGAAGTGAAATTGGGGGTGAAAATGGATGTGGTCACAAACCGTGCAGGTGAGGTTGCTTAACTCTGTACTAAACATGAGATAATCACGGGTTATCAGTTTAAATTGAGGAAAATGGGGAAGTCTTTGGGAATTTGGGATTTCAGTTTGAATACAAGTTTTGGTGAATACAAATTCATTGATGTTTACAGTTTTTCCCATAATTCGTTCATTCCCACAGAACCATGGCCATGGCGGGAAATAGGCCTGGATCAGACCACCTGAGTTTTTGTTTGTTTGTTTGTTTGTTTTTAATGTTCTGTGCACTTTTTTTTTTTCTGCTTTATTTTTTTAATTTTTTTTTTATTGTTAAATCATAGCTGTGTACATTAGTGCAATCGCCTGTACCCATTCTAAGATTCACCATAGATGTGGCCCCACCCATTACCCTCCCTCCACCAAAACCTCCCCCCTCCCTTCCCCTTCCTTGGCCTTTTCCTCATAGTCTTGTGGTATAGTTGGGTTATAGACTTCATGTGAAA
>CAUYPK010109654.1:0-31394 GCA_963574355.1 Loris lydekkerianus | reverse complement strand
CTAGGTATATATCCAGAAGACTAAAAATCACATTATAAAAAAGGTATTTGTACCAGGATGTTTACTGTAGCCCAAGTCATAATTGCTAAGTCATGGAAGAAGCCCAAGTGTCCATCAACCCATGAATGGATTAATAAATTGTGGTACATGTATACCATGGAATATTATGCAGCCTTAAAGAAATATGGAGACTTTACCTCTTTCATGTTTACATGGATGGACCTGGAACATATCCTTCTTAGCAAAGTATCTCAAGAATGGAAGAAAAAGTACCCAATATACTCAGCCCTACTATGAAACCAATTTATAGCTTTCATATGAAAGCTATAACCCAATTGCAGTGCAAGAATATGGGGAAAGGAGAGAGGAAGGGCAGGGGAGGGAGGAGGATAAATAGAAGGAGGGCAATTGGTGGGACCACACCCACCGTGCGTGCATCTTACAAGGGTACATGTGAAATTTACTAAATGTAGAATATAAATGTCTTAACACAATAACTAAGAAAATGTGGTGAAGGCTATGTTAACCAGTTTGATGAAAATATTTCAAATTGTATATAAAACCAGCACATTGTACACCATGACCGCATTAATGTACACAGCTATGATTTAATAAAAAAGATGTGGACATTTGTCATATAGTCTTTTTTAGGATCCAAGTTTCTATGACACTCCAACCAGATACTTCCAAACATATGCTTTTTAAATACTAGGAAGTCACACTCAGAAAAATACACTGTTTTGGAGGGTGCCTGTAGTCCTAGCTACTCAGGAGGCTGAGGCAGGACAATTGCTTTAACCCAGGAGTTTGAGGTTGCTGAGAGCTAGGCTGATGCCACAACACTGTAGCCTGGGCAACAGAGTGAGACTCTGTCCCCTCCTTCCCCTCCCCCCCAAATATTACACTGTTTAAAATTTTTTTTCTAGACATTGAGAAATATTTTTTTCTAGACATTTTAAAATATTTAAAAAAGTTGGAAATATTTAAAAGTTGAGAAGTTTTTTTTTTTTAGACATTCAACTTTTATAATAGTCATTTTTTTTCTCTAAGTATGCAAAATTTTAAATGTCTGCACCTTATTACTTAGTGTTCTACAAGTTTTGGTATCTATTATTTAATTCTAAGTTTATTTTAATTTTCATAATTATTCTTTGGTTCACACATTTTTTAGAAATATTTTGATTTCTAATCATAGGGACTTAAATTATTTTATTATGAACTTCTAATTTAATTTCAATCAGAGAATAGGCCCTCTGTGATACCAATAATTTGAAATTTACTGAGAATTATGGCCTAATGTTGAGGCAGTTTTTATAAGTATTCTACAGATCTTGAAGATAATATGTACTTCAAATTTGTTTGTTGGATAAATATCCTATTACTATCCAATCAAACTAAGTTTTAATTTTTTGTTTGACTACTAAAAATTGAGAGAGGAATGTTGAAATTATTTTTGGTGATAGTATATTTATCCATTCCTTGACTGTCTATCAATTTTCATTTTATATGTTTTGAGGTTTTCTTTCTGGAGGTTTAGAGGCTTGCTCTGTGCCTGTGCTAGAGTGTGATGGTATGATAATAGCTCACTGCAACCTCAAACTCCTGGGCCTCAGTGATCCTTAGCCTCAGCCTCCCTAGTAGCTCAGACTATAGGCACCTGCCACGTGGGGTTATTAGGTACATGTGATCCTTAATTACTGAAATATTTTTATTAATTAATGACCCTTCTTATTTATATATACATTTCGATTTACTGATATTGCTAGTTTTCCTTTGGTTAGTATTTTCCCGTGTATCTTTTTCTATCTCTACATTTTCAACTTCTGCATGTTCCTATGGTTTAGAACTCTTAGAAATAACATTAACCTGACTTTTAAAAAACCTCATTTCAGTCTTCTAAATAATGAATTGAATTTGCATTTATTGTGATTCCTGATGTATTTGACTTTATTTTCGTCACCTTACATGGGCTCTCTGTCTGTCCCTGGCGTTCCATGCTTCTCATGTCTCATTTCTAACCTTCCTTCTTTCTTGTTCAACTTTCCCCTACCTGCACTTATTAGGAATATACCCACCATTTATCTTATTTTACAGGTTTTCCTTGTAGACCTAGAGTCTAAAATTAATCAGTGTCTGAACTTCTTGAATAATACAAAGGCTTTATAATTCTGTATCTTTGATCACCTTCCTGTGGGCTTATGTTCTGTTGTTAATTCGTAATTTCATTTCTTTCTTTAAAAACCTCATAAATGAAGTGCTGTTAGTATTTCTTCATACAGTTAGGTTTTGGGGAGTTTTAAAAAAATATTTACTTATTTTTTTGCTTGCCATTCTTTATGTATCTCAGATCTTACTTTCTGAATTATTTTCTCTTTCCTTGGAGGTTAGTTACCCTTTAGAAGGTCATTTTTTTGAGAGTTTGCTCATGGTAAGCTATCACAGTTTATGTTTTGTTAAAAGTGTCTTTATTTTACCCTGGTTCTTGAAGGATAATCTTGCTGGGTATGCAATTATAGGATTATAGTTATTGTCACTCAACAATTTGATCTGTGTCAAGTTTGATAACAGTTTAACTTTCATTCCTTTAAAAAATTATCTCTATTTTGTTTATTGGATGTGGTTATTTTTAAAGATCTTTTTGTCTTTCATATTCAGCAGTTTCTTTTGATATTTCTATCTTTATTATTTGGTTTGAAATTCTTTTGAGATTCCTGAACCTGAAAATTGGTTTATTTCATAAATTCTGAAAACTAATTAGTCATTCTGTCTTCAAATATCACACCTCCTCCATTCTATTAGCTGATTTATGGAACATCAGTAAAACCCATGTGAGACTCTCTCACTTTATCCTCTATGTTTTAATTTCTTTTTTTTTTTATTATAGATAAAAATATGTACCATAGATGTGGCCCAACCCATCACCCTTCCTCCACCCAAACCTCCCCCCTCCCTTCCCCTTCCTTGGTCCTTTCCTCATAGTCTTGTGATATAGTTGGGTTGTAGCCTTCATGTGAAAGCTATAGTTTAGCTTCATAGTAGGGCTGAGTACATTGGATACTTTTTCTTCCATTCCTGGGATACTTTGCTAAGGAGAATTGTTTTAATTTCTTTATCCTGTCTTGTAAAATTTTCTCATCATTTGTCCTTAATTGTGAATAAATTCTTTGAATCTATTTTCTAATGTAGTAATTATATTTTCATCTGTGTCTAATTAGTTTCAAAATCTAATCTTATATCCATCTAATTAGATTCAAAAATCTTATCTATGGTTATATTTTTGAATTTAATTAATCTGTATCTTTACCCTAGTTTTAGGGTTTTTTTTTTTTAAAGTTTTTTTTTAGTTTCAAGTTTTTTAAGTTTTAAGTTTTTTAAATTTTTAAGTTTTTTTTTTTAGTTTTAAGTTTTAAGGGTTATTTTTTTTATTTCTAAAAGTCTTATTTGGCTGTTAGAAATTGGTCATTTTTGGTAGTTGCTTGCTCTTGCTCACTTTCTGATTCCATTTTTTTCCTTTGAATATTTTGTGCAGAGCTATTTTATATTCTGAATCAGATGATGCTATAAGTCATTGTGGAAATGGTGCTCAAACAAATTTCCTTTTTCTTTCTCCTCTGACTATTGTCCTTGTGTATTAGTCCTTCATTTGTTTAACAATTTTTTTTTTTTTTTGAGCTCATAATTTTTAAAATCTAGTCTGTGAGAAGATTTGGGGGCCTGATTTTGAACGCTTTCACTTAGGAAGAAATGACATTTGTTTCTGCTGTGCATCTGAGAGTATTTCTCAGCAGTACCCACTTTGATTAGCTTTCTGGATGAGGGGTTTCTCTGTATGATTGCGGATCATAAATTCTTAAGGGGTGGTTATCATCAATGGCAGTATTATTTTATTTTTTTCTTACTGTAGTCATAGCAGGGACAGATTTCCTTACATGCTCACTTTATTGGAAGACAACATTTTTCTAGCTCATTCTTTCATTAATGCTGATATCTGGATCCCTTTGGCGCTCCAGTGACGCCTATGCACCCTTCCTGGGATTTATCTGAGTACATAAAACACACAGAATTATAAACTGTTACAATCTTATTGAAGAAAAGTTACCTAAATATTGAAAACAATGTGTGATACAGTCATATATATACTTCTTTATTCATGCATTAAATAAGATCTTGTGAGTTGTCTCATAATTGCAAAAAAGTAATAATAAGCATAAATGTTATTTCAAGAGTCTGTGACTCTTGTAATATCGCTGTGATTTCTTTTGGTGGCAAAGATGGTGATTGCTCAAGCTATTGTGCTTTGCTTACATTTTATGATTAAAGGAAAGTTTAATTAGAGGTATGTGAAAATCAAGATACAATTCCCATCTTACCTCCCCCAATCCAGGTCCATGGATGTTTTCAATTCTCTCACAAATATCTTCAGAATTCACAGACTACAGGTTAAAACTTCTGGCAATGACTAATCTCATTTTACCTTTTTGAAAATCTTAAAAACTCAAGGCTCTCGGTCTTGGCACTTAGTTCCCAGTTAGCCCTGGACCTACAGGCCATCTTCTGTTTTAAATTCTGGATTTATAGAGAATCATAAGGATTCTCTCACTTCCTTAGCGATCAATGATGTGTTTCCCAGTACCCTTTTGTTGCTTACACAGTAGCTACAGTATCAAGACGACTCTTTTTTTTATATATATATTTGTAGACTAGTCTGCCACATTGCCCAAGGTCTGTTTCTGTCCTAATTCTAAGATCTTACAGGACAGAGACTTTTTCTTGTTATTGTTATTAAACCCACAGCAATGGACATGAGTGTTGGTGTGTAATAGACACAGTAAATACTTGTCGAATGGATAAGTAAGTACCTCACAAATGCACAGCTGTGGGACCTAAAGGTTGCCTCTGACTTCTCACATCCCAGGACCAATGGTGTGAACTATTAAAAGAAGTGTAGAGTTTCAAGGTTTTAAGCAGCAACCCCCCCTGAATACAATGTGACCTCTGTTCACAGTGAATATTCTGTCTACAGATCTATATATAGAGATCATGAGTGAAGTACATGCCAGGAAGAGCTATACATAGATTCATCCAGCTCCACAGAGCTCGGGAGACAGCAGAGCTCTCACACAACTTTAGAAAGATGGTATCATTTTCTGCATTTTTAATTACTGTAATAAAATCATTCTTAAAGAGTAACATTTTATGAGATTGTTTCTTAAACACTCAACTTTAAGTATCACACTTCCTTCTGAAGACAGATTAATTTTCATTTTTGTTTAATATCTTAACCTTAAGGTCAAAATCTTCCAGAATCCTCACCAAGGCTGCTTCCCCATAAGCTGCTGTGAAATGGAAGAAGACTGACTGTAAATCAAACTTTGAGACAACTTTTAGTACAAACATAATAGTCTCCCCAACTGCCATTATTTCAAGCTACTATTAAGAACAAGAGAAAACACCCAGATGTGTTAGTGACATTTTCCATTATGAAAGATTAAAATTGGATCCTTGCTATGTCTGGCTCCCACTGTAATTAGTCTTTCCTTTATAAAACATTATTGTTCTTTTACTCCTCCACCATTTGTTAAAAGCAAATTATACATGACTTTTAGCATTTCATTCACCTTGTATCTACCAAACTGTGGTGCTGAATAAGAAAAGAACATTTTGTTCAGAAGGTACAATATTCTAGAATGCCAAGTGTATAGAAAGAAGAAAAATGGAGTGCAAATACAGAAATCACAACTATTTCAGATTCATGAAGTTCAAGCATGACAAACTCAAGTACACACATGCATTTTAGAGTGGAGAACAGTGGATGGCTCACACATCTGTCTGGCTAAAAATCAGAAAAGAACATTTTCCTCTTGTTTAGTGCCAAATATACTGATCCCTCACTTTACAAGTGTTGTTCAGGCAATACTCAGTATACAAAAATAAGATAAAGGAGCTGGCAAGAGTATTTCCTGGATTTTTAATCTTTTGCCTTTGCCACATTTCCCTGGATTGAGTTTTGTGAGATAAGTAAGTTTTAGTAAATAGTTATCAGCTTAGTGGAAAAGTGAGGAGGGTTTGTGGGTGTTTGTTGTGGGTTGAATTGTGTCCTCTCAAAAGTTAAGTTGAAGGTCTAACCCTCAGTGCCTGCAAATGTGACCTTGTTTGGAAATAGTGTCTTTCACATGCCAGCAGTTAAAAAGCGGGGTTAGTGATTGGTGACCTTGTATCACCAGGGAAATTTGGGCACAGAAACAGACACACGGGTGAGGGTGCCACGAAGACAGAGGCAGAGATTGAAGTGATGCATCTCCACATCAGGAACATCAAGGATTGTCGGCAACCACCAAAGCTGAGACAGACATGGTACAGACACTCCTTCAGTCTCCAGCATAGCAGCCAACCCCATGGACACCGAGATTTCCAACTTCTTTTTTTTTTTGAGACAGAGCCTCAAGCTGTCACCCTGGATAGAGTGCTGTGGCATCACAGCTCACAGCAACCGCCAACTCCTGGGCTCAAGCAAGTCTCCTGCCTCATCCTCCCAAGTAGCTGGGACTACAGGTGCCTGCCACAACACCTGGCTTTTTTTTTTTTTTTTTTGATTGCAGCTGTCATTGTTATTTGGCGGGCCCGGGATGGATTCGAACCCGCCAGCTCAGGTGTATGTGGCTGATGCCTTAGCCACTCGAGCCACAGGCGCAGAGCCGATTTCCAACTTCTTATCTTCATAGCTATGAGAGAAGAAATGTCCATCATTTTAAGTCAATTTGTGGGCCTTTGTTGAAGCAGCCTAGGAAACTAATCCAATATTATTCACCAGGGAAGTTCTTTCTGGTTTTAATGATTTTTGATAATTCTTTGTGTTATTTTGTTTGGTTTAATACCCAGAAGGTCAACAGTTAAACCTAGAAGGCTTTTTGGGTAATAGCTATGTTTACTTTGTCTTCTGAAAAATATTCTTAAAAATAAACTTTAAAACATAGGCCCCAGAGCCAGGCATACTGGCTCACACTTGTAATCCTGGCATTTTGGGAGCCTGAGGAAGGAGGATCGCTTAAGGCCAGGGGTTCCAGGTTGCAGTGAGCTGTGATCATGTCACTGTACTCCAGCCTTGGTGACAGAGTGACACCCTGTCTCTCTTTTAAAAAAAAAAAGAAAAAAAAAAAAGGCAAAAGGAAGGAGCATCATTAATCTTGTCTTAATAAATTAAAACCCTCTGTGCCCATCCTCCTGCTTCCTTCCAGCGCCCTCCTCTTTTAGTCAGTGAGTTTTCAAACTCCCCATCCATTTGCCATACACTGAATTCCTCATGTTGGTTAGGATAATGTTGTGAACAAACAAGAAATAGAAAAAGGAAAAGCCTTCAGGGTCTCATGTTGTTAAATAACAGCAGTGGGTACGCGCTGCGAGTTTCTGAGCAGAGGTCTTTTGGGTAATGTGTGCGATGGTCTGGAGCTGGGTCATCATTTCTTCCTAGAAGCCAGTCTATGCCCCCTCTGGCCGGGCACTTTGAAAGCACCACATTCTAGCGCAGTGGTCTGTCTTTCTGCAGCAGAAGCTTTCTTTCTCTGTCTCTCGTCTGTCTTTCCCAGTTAGTTCCAGGGCTCTGAGGGCAGGATCCTGTTGCTTCCCTTTTCTGCATTCTTTGTTTTCAACATCCTGCCTGGCAAGAACAAGTTCTCAGCCTTGGTGTGATGGAGTCTCTGTACTACATAGCACCTTTTCTCAAACAAACATGGACAAACGGCAATGGCTTTCTATTTGAGCCCATATTTGTCAAAGCTGCTTTTAGCAAGAGATGCCAGCGTTCTATACTGGCACACACACCACCATAAAAGCAAAACAAGCAAAATTGTCTGCACCAAGGTAGGATTTTCCAGAAATAAGCCCCTCCAGCCTGGGAGCAAAGTGCAAGAGGGAGGGGTCAAAATATTTACAGGTCTTTGGAGGATCCTGAAGGCAATCTCAGAGTTCTAGTATATTGTCCTACCCAAGTTCATCCCTAGCAGCAAGTTTAGTTAGCTGTGGACGCCCTGCCTTTAAATTGGTGATGGCACTGCATTGACTTTTGGAAGCAAATTTTATGTGACTCCATATTTTAACCAATCTGTCAGGCATTGCCAGCAGCTGCAAATTAATCCAACCTTCCTCACCCTACCA
This sequence comes from Loris lydekkerianus, assembly GCA_963574355.1. Taxonomy (NCBI): domain Eukaryota; kingdom Metazoa; phylum Chordata; class Mammalia; order Primates; family Lorisidae; genus Loris; species Loris lydekkerianus. The sequence continues at coordinate 23,243 of CAUYPK010109654.1, read as the reverse complement.
TACTAGTTGGCCAGGATTTACTGACTGTGGCCATTCTGTGTTAACACTCCTCTTGCAGGGGGGTTCTGTCCTGGGGATGACTATTTATTTTCAGGAGGTGGCCTTCTCTCAGGGGCCGACCTGTCCGCATGTCCGCACAGCCAGGTCCACTGGCTGCTGTGGCCGCCGAGAGCATCTTGCCAGCCCAGCACTGCTGGCTGAGAGTGGCTTTCACGGCTTCCTCTAATCCCCTTCTCCTTCCCTTCCATGTGTATTTTCATGATAAATCACCAAGAAAGATTTACAATGCATTTTGACAGGATGAAACGCTGTGGTTCAGCTTGAGAGTTCAGCGTTAAGAGCCCTATAGCCAAATCTCCCAAGGCATGGAAGGCAAGGAAAGCTTGCCAACTGTGGACGGCTTGTTTCCCGAGCTGAGGGAGAGAGACTTAACCGACACTGCTGCCTTCTGCTCTGACCTAAAGGAGGTAACTGTATGTTTTCATTTGCAGAGTCCCTGCATAAGTTCAATGAAAGCATTCTTGTGTACCCAGGACTCTAAAAAACATACTAGCCCTCTTCTTTTTTTCATTCTACAAATTTAAGTGCTAAATGTTAACAGGCACTGTGGTAAATAATAAGACAAAAATCCATGCCCTCTATAACTCATGGTGTGGTAGGGAAGAAAGGCACAAGAACAGAAAATTGTACACCAATATTCAGCATAGTGGTCTGAGAAAGCACCAAGTATTACAGCGAGAAGGGCCACCAGATTCTGTCTAGAAAGGGTAGTGGTGAGGAGGATGAGGTTTTTGCTGGAAGTGATGGCTTGGTTGATTTTAAAGGACATGTAGGAGGAAGCACAGTAGATTTGGGGTAGTGGAGGTGGGATATCTAAGGCAGAGAGGGTGGGGAATGGCCTCCTTGTCCATCTTGTTGCTTTCAATATCAAGATTTGCTCGTGGACTTGTAATTTTCATGTTTGATCCATTTGTTCTGCTCAAAACCAGAAGTGTGTTACCTGACCATCCTAACCCGGCCTGCCCCAGCTCTGTGTGGATTTCATTGTGTGGACCAGGTCTCAGAATCTGGCTTGAAAGACCTGGACCATCTCCAGCCCACCCCCCATCTTTGGGTTCATTACTCTCCTCTTGGCATTGCCAGCTGGTGGTAATTTTCACTGGGTGCACAGCCAGTTAAAGAATAAAACACATTTCCTTGGAAACAAGATGGCAGTGCCCTCTGTCCAGATTGACAGGACATTTGAGGCTGGGTTTACATTTCTCCATCTTTTTATTTCCAACTGCCTTATAGACAAGAAAGGCTTAGTATATATTTAAGAGCATGAACAAATGAATGGCCCAACTGATAGGCCATCTTATTCATTGCCTGTTATTGTTTTGTCTCTTCAAAGAGCAAAGAACAATGGTTCTAATGACATTTTTATAAAAATTCAACTTAGCCTGCTTAGTGAGAGGGAACCTGGAGGATTTAGCGAGTCTGAAGTCAGATGGCCACTGATATACAGGACGTGGAAGCCACACATGGAAAAGTGGCAGCCTGACAACCACAGGTGCCTTGAGCACGGGAGCTGCAGTCTGGAAAATCAGGGTGGAGATGATGATGGAGTTAGACCAGTGTTTATTTTGTCCTCGGTGGATATTATTTAGGGCTCTGCTGACACTTTTATTCTGCATATGACAGAGGTGGGAATGCTTTTTTCCAGGCAATTAACTTAAAAAAGAGCGTGGTTCTTTGGCTTTAGCGAAATGCCAGAAAAGATTATGAGGTCTCTAAAGGGAAGACACAGTATGTAAATGACATTTTATTCATTAGAATGGATACCCAAGTATTATGTGCCTCTAAGAATGTTTTGTCCTTTGTACACTAGGATGGGGCTTTTGGGATACCATTAGTCATAACAACAGCAATAAAATCATATTACATTTGTATGGTATTTTGCAGTTGAAACAGTGCTTTTATGTATATAATTCAAGTTATAGGAGAGACTTCTTGTTGGGAGAGGATGGAAGGAGGAGGTTTTAAACTAAAGCTTGTTCCTGTCTTTTGGGAAATTTAACAATTGAGTCAAATGTTCATCTTTAGAGTCTGATTCAGGCTTAGGGTTTAGTATATGATTAGTTTAAACAGTTCACACAGTAGGGTTTCTGGATTAGGAGAGACAGTGTTCTTGGCTGTCCTCCCACCCCATGACCAGTTGCCAGCCCAGGTGCATAACTCTCACGTCCTCCCTGGGAGAGCCCTGGACTCTTCTCAGTCAAGCCCAGCTGGAGCGGGACAGTGCTCCTGCCCTGTCTAGAGCAGGGGTCCTCAAACTTTTTAAACATGGGGCCAGTTCACTGTCCCTTAGGCCATTGGAGGGCTGGACTATAGTTTAAAAAAAAATGAACAAATTCCTATACACACTGCATATGTCTTATTTTCAAGTAAAAAAACAAAAGGAGAACAAACACAATCACGCCGCCTCATATGGCCTGCGGGCTGCAGTTTGCGGACCCCTGGTCTAGAGACTACTAACTGAAAAAGCAGAGCTCCTTACATGACTGGTAGGGTGGGGGCCTCATGCTTGCACCTTGGACCACAGCTGAGATGCCTCTGCTACTAGAACGGGCTTGTGTCACTGGCTTCTCCACTGGGGCTGTGTTCTGCCTCTCGTTGTACACTTTTTCACTGTGGTCCTCACTCTTTTTGATGTCAGCAACCCTACTTTAGTCTCTCTGTTGTACCTTCTGCCATCTGCAGCCAGCACGGCTCTTACTTTGCTCCCCTTTTACCACCTGTGGTGTGCACACAGTATGCACGTAGTAGGCATCTGACTCTTGTGTGCAACTGTGTTCATTGGGTCCTTCCCCTCTTTAAGTCCTTTGGCCCAGGCAGACTGGATCTCATGACACGGCTACAGGGCTTGGCCCTTGCTGTCATCGCTGACCATCTTGGCAGAAGAGGAAAGCAACACTCTACCTTTCCTTCAGTCAATGCACAGTTGGTAGAGAAAACTTAGTTGAATCCAAGAAAATACAGGGTGCAATTATTTATATACTTTTTCAGTAAAAGAATGTATGGTTATACTCCCATTTCCTGATGTTACCACCAGGAAGGAATAATGGTAGCTGCCTTCAAAGGACCTGGCAAATGCTCTGAATTTATTCGAATTCTCACAATCATCCTCCATGGATATTGTCTCTGGATTACAGATGAAGAAACCAAGGCTCAGAGCGGTCTAGTAATGTGCCCAAGGTCATATCAAGGGTAAAGGCCAGAACTGGACTCTATATTCAGATCTGTCTGGTCCCAAAGCCCAAGACTCTTTCCGCTTCATGATGCTCCCTCCTCCGTTTCCCTCTGCAGTCACCTCCTGCAGCGTCTCAGGGGAGGTGCCCAGGACATCAGCGGGTTGTCTAAAGCTATGCCATCTTTTTTTTTTTTTTTTTTTAATCCTTAGTGATTTTGAGTCACAGAACTAAATATTCAATATCTTACTCAAGCCTTATACAACCTCTGAAGTTGAGAAGGCAGCAATTATTAAAGTGATAATTGTAAATTGAGGAAACTGGAACTTGAAAAGATTTAATGTTTTCCCCAAAGTTCCTAAGCTAAGAGGCTACAGAGAACATGCTTACTCTAGATTTTCTGGTTTAAATGTCCATACAGTTTGATGTACTCCTATTTTATTTTTAGTGTTGGGGATTGATTGAGGGTACAGAGAACCAAGTTACATTGATTTCATTTGTTAGTTACAGTTCCTCTTATAATTGTGCCCCTCCCCCCCAAAGGTGTAATCCTATTTTAAATCTTATTTGAAAAATAACATATTTCTTATGGAAGATGCAAAAACTAGAACTCAAAGCCCCACAGAGAAAAAAAATAAAAATCACATGTAATTCTGATTTCCAAGGAACCCATGTTGTCCCATCTGCCCCTTTGCAGGCAGGGCAGACCTTTCTGCTGTGTCTGCTGTGAAACGTGATTACATCCAGCTGTGAAATGACTGAGTTGGGCCAAGCGCCGGGAAGGTGACTATGGATCCCCACCTTTCCCTGTTTGTGACTGTCACTAGCGTCCTTGTAGGTCCGAGTCTGCATGCTGACTTCACCACCAGCCTCTTGCTTGTCTCTGGAGAGCCCTGGGTTCTACTCAGGGCTATCCAGCTTCAGCGGCTTTGATCCTGGCTCACCACGGTGGCTGGTGGAGACTTGTCTGGTTTATCTTCACTCAGGGATGTCAGGAGTTGCTGCACAGAAGAGATCAAAGAAATACAATGGTCAGCTTCTTTAAAACTGTTTTACTGTCCCTCCATCTTGAAAAAGTTAATGATCAGGAACTGATTCAAAAAAGTTGTCTCACTAAGGAAAGGAACCTCTTTTTCTTTTTTTGTTTTTTGAGTCAGAGTCTCCCACTCTGTTGCCCTGGGTGGAGTGCCGTGGCATCATAGCTCACAGCAACCTCAAACTCTTGGGCTCAAGATGTCCTCTTGCCTCAGCCGACTGAGTAGTTGGGACTACAGGTGCTCGCCACAATGACTGGCTAGTTTTTCTATTTTCAGAAGAGACAGGATTCTTGGTCTTGCTCAGGCTGGTCTCAAACTCCTAAACTCAGTCAATCTACCTGCCTTGGCCTCCCAGAGTGCTAGGGTTACAGGTGTGAGCCACTGTGCCCGGACAGAAAAGGAACATCTTTATAATTAAACCAAATTGTGAGAAGCCAAATGGAAAGTGATAAATGCTTAATTATATTAATAATGAATCAATCCTTTTCCTGGGGGACAGTGCTTTGTGTGTCCTTAGCTCAGACATGAAGAAATCAGGGCTGGGGGCCCACTCAGGGCCAACAGGGGTAGCAAGGAGATGGGAAAGCAGTTCCCTAGGATGGAATTATGATTTCCAGCTTGCTCTGTTCCTTAGGATGAAATAGAGATTTTTTTCAGATTTGCTGCTGCTTCACTTGCTCCTATTTGGTTTCCTAGAATGCAGTGGGATATTTTGATTCTTGCCTAGAAACCCAAGCTCATCAAATTCACGCAAGGACTTGGGAACATGCTGAATCAAAGATGGAGGTTTCTCAGGTACAAGGTATGATCAAAAGCAAGTTTTCTGTTCTTACTAGAAAACTAGCCCGTCTGTGGGCTTCGTGTTCCTCCCTAGGAACCAGCGTGATTTTATCTCCACAGATACTTCTATCTCTGCTGCTCCTTCCACTCTTTCCTTTGTCCTCCTTAATCCCTCCCCATGTCTCAATCCCAGCCCAGGAATAGAGCAGTGCTTCCGGTCCAGTCTTGGGCTCTTGTTAAAATGCAGATTCTGATTTCACGGGCCTGGGGTGGGGGCTGAGAACCCCAGGTGATGGCGACATCTGTGGAGTGGGGAGAGTGCTGGGAGGCTGCTAGCCTGGCTGCAGACTGATCCCATGGCTCAGAGACCTAGGACAGTGGCTGTGACTCTGTGATTTCACAGTGACCAAAGTCGTCAACACTGAGGAGCAAGCCAGCCGTTTGCCCCACTGCCCTGACTCACACAGGCCCAGAACTGCTCCCGCCCCATGGGGCCCACTGAGGATGCTGCTGTCTTTGCCCTTGAGCCTTCACATCCCCGTAGGGAGGGGCTGATATAATAAATGCTTTTCTGCCTCCTTTCTCTCCTGGCCTGGTCTCCTGTGATGAGAACTACTTTTCACTGCAACTAGAAACACGAGGGCAGCATCCGCACAACAGTTTTAAAACGTGTCAGGAGTGAAAATGAGAGAGAATTGACAGTGTGATCATTTACTCTTGATATTCAAGTTCAGTTCTGACTAACTTTATTGTTTTTCAACAGAGTCAAGCTGTTTGATTAGAGATTTTTTTCCCTTGTAATTGATTCTTCCAGGTTTGTTATCTGACTGACTGGAAAAGTGTGACTGGTATATCCCAATGGCTGTGTCCTTCTGTGCCCCAGCTCGCTCTGTTAGGCTTCCTGTCCTACTCGGCCTCCTAGGAGCCAGACATGGGTTTTCCAGTATAGAAGGATCAGTCCTTAAAATGTATTTGCCTTTGAAAAACGTTGTCTTGTAGTTGGGGGACAAAATAATTTCTGACCAAAGTATGTAGGCCAATTATAATTTTGTGAATTTCAGCAGTTGCTGATTCTGTGCTAGAAATCTGAAAGATTCTCGAGGTCTCTGAAGCACTCTGAAGAGGAGAGCACACACTGTAGTCTATGATAGGATTTTCCTGGGGCAGAGGGAAGATGACTGTGTGGGTTTTCATGGTCTTTGCTGGAAGACGGGACCTGACTTAATGCCACAGTAGCAATTGAGAGGTGGCGGAGGAACTGACTCCTGAAGTGCCTAGTGGGCAAGGCCTTACCTAGGAGTGCTCCTCGGACCACGGGCCCTGGAAGAGGCACTAGAGAAGAGCTGACCTGATGTGGCATAGGGGGGCCATTTAGGTTGCCTGTGAGCAGACTTAGGAGCACAGGGTTGCAGGGCCTCACTCCCCACAGAAGTTAGTCCCCCCAGAAACCCATACCAGACAGGTATGATTGGAAGCTCTTCCCCCCAGCCCTGGAACCAGTCCTGGGTGCCAGAGACCTCTGGCCTTTGCTGCTCTTCCCTGTTTGCTGTAGCTCATTGACCCAGGATGGACACTTGAGCCAGGTGAAACTCTGGGCTGACAAGTGGCCATGACATGTACTGCAGTGGGGCTCTGTTCAGAGATGAACGATGTGAGCTGGGTGAAGGGAGTTCCCTGCCTGGTGGGCTTCAGTACAGGTGGTGGTGAGAGGAGACTGGTGGCCGTGTGTGGCTGAAGATAAATGTAAGCAGAGGAGGCTGCTAGGAGAGAACGCTCCTTCTATTTCCTCATGGACAGATCACCTAGAGTAGTGCTCCTGGCCTCTTCCTGTCATCTGTTGGCTAGACTCTGATTTCCCCTCTGCCACACAGTCACAGGGAAGCTTAAAGCAACTGCCTCTGCAGTCACTGCAGTTTGATTCAAGGGTAAAATATTAGAGAACCCCACTGACAGCAGCCCAGGCCACATTGTGAGAGCAGTGTGATTAGAAATTAAGAAAATATTTTAATCTCCACTTGCCTGGTCCCTATGTCTACCTCTCAGTTGATTGAATTTGACTGAAATAGGTGATGATTTATTAATTTCTCAGACTTTAACACCAATATGTTATATTGGAACTTTGAAAAGGAGATACTATATTGAATTTGGGGATCAAAATAACTGATATAGGCTGGGCTGGTGGCTTTCACCCTGGAAGTCTGTAGGGACTTGTATTTTGCTGAGTGGCTAGTTTCTGCTTCTAATAGGCCTGGCATTATAAGTGGCTTTAGGCCCTGAGTTTAATAAGGGAGCCAGGGAATTGATTTTAGGGTGTCACTGCAGATTATGGTAGTTTATTCTATAGGGACAAGGATTTTTTTTTTTTTTTTTTTTTTTTTGAGACAGAGCCTCAAGCTGTCATCATGGGTAGATGGCTGTGGCATCACAGCTCACAGCAACTTCCAAGTCCTGGGCTCAAGTGATTCTCCTGCCTCTGCCTCCTAAGTATCTGGGACTATAGACATCTGCCACAATGCCCGGCTAGTTTTTGGTTGCAGCCATCATTGTTGTTTGGCGGGCCTGGCTTGGATTAGAACTTGCCAGCTGTATGTGCCAGCAGTATGTGGCTGGCACATTAGCTGCTTGAGCAACAGGTGCCAAGCCAGGACAAGGATTTTTTATATAGGAAAGTGGGGGGTTCTGTATAGACATGGCAGTGGGTGGGAGGGGGCTGCTGCATGGACTTTAGCTGATGTCCAGTTGAAACCTCCACTTGTCCTGGTATTGCAGGGAAGCCTGATTTCATCATCAAAAGAGGGATCATCAGGGAGGGATTTCATCATCAAAAGAATTTTTGAGTCTTAATGAAGGCTTGCCTTGAAAGGGGGTGTCTCACAGTTTCTCATCTCTCTTGCTTTGCCTCCAAGTCTACCAAGATAGGTAAGTTCCATGTGGACCCTGCTAGCACATGCATGCTTGTGTGAGATATTTCTAGCTATAAATTGTTAATGCCAGGCCTAAGTAGTCTGCTATTGAACTGGCGGCCTCAAATTTCATTAACTGCACTCAGGACAAAGGAGATGGCGCCATTTCTAGTGCTCTTTGTCTTAAGAGTGACTCTGCCCATCCCTGCCCACTCAGAGGGCTCCTGTGGGTTGCTCTGTGTCTCAGCTTGGTTTCCTACAATAGCCGAATTACAACATGGACGAGACTTGAGTACACGGAGTGTGTTTTTGTTTTTGTCCTACTTTGCTTTTGAGATGACCCCAGGAAGCTAAGGTGAGAGAATGGGGCAAGCAAGAAGAGAAGGAGGGAAAGAAATAAAGGATGTGTTAAGGAGGTGATTTCCACTATGGGCAATAGACACCCTCTAAGAATTGAGTAGATTACACCAAGATTGTTTCTCTGAAGCATGGGAAGCTAGGCAGTTATTCACTGTCTTCTGTTACAAATTTTGTGCCAAAAAAACTCGGCTTATACTCGAGTATATACGGTATGCCTAAGTAGAATTGCACTTAACAGAGCTTTAGAAAAAAGGGGAGCTATTTTGTTATATTTTAGAAGTTTGTTTTTAAAACTTTCTATTTAAAATTTGAACGTATTTATAGGGTACATGTGACATTTTCATATAAGCATACAGTGTGTAATGACCAAATCTGGGTCACAGGGACAGCCATTACCTAGAACATTGACTATTTCTTTGTGTTGGGAACATTTCAAATCTAGCCATTTTGAAATATACACAAAACCATAGTTTACACTATAGTTGCCCTGCTGTGCTGTAGAAGCCTAGATCTTACTCCTTCTATTGAATGGTATTTTTGTGCCCATTAACCAGCTCTTAATCCCTTCCCCAGTACCCTTTTCAGCCTCTGGTAATAATCACTCTTCTACTTCCATGAGATCAATTTTTTTAGTGCCCACATATGAGTGAGAACATGAGCTATCTGTCCTTCTGTGCCTGGTAAATTTTACTTAACATGATGCCTTTGAACTCTATCCATGTTGCAGCAAATAATGCCATATTATTTTCATGGCTGAATAAAATTCTATTGTGCACATACACATACACCACCTTTCCTGTATTCACTCATCTATTGAAGGACTCTTGGGTTTGTTCCCTATCTTGGCTATTGTAAATCATGCTGCAATACACCCAGGAATGCAGAGATCTCTTTGATATACTGATATCCTTTCTTTTGCATATACCCAGAAACAGAATTGCTGGATCATATGGTAATTCTATTTTTAGCTATTTATTTATTTATTTATTTATTTATTTATAGACAGGATCTCACCCTTGTTGCCCAGATTCCCAAGTAGCTGGGACTATATAGGTGGGCATCACTGTGCCCTGACAATTTTTTTATTTTTATGTTTTATAGAGACAAAATTTTGCTGTTTCTCAAGCTGGTCTCAAAATTTCTCCCACCTTGGCCTTCTAAAGTGCTAGGATTACATTGTCTGGCCTATTTTTAGTTTTCTTGAGAAACCTCTATACTATTTTCTATAGAGGCTATACTACTTTACATTTTCACCAACAGTGATAAAAATTATGAGATAACTATTTTAGGTGTTACTAAATTGGAAATAGTGACTGGTGACCAACAAATGTAAAAGAAGTAATGTCTCAGAGAAAAAATACTGGAATTACTTCTTTTTTTTTTTTTTTTTTTTGAGACAGAGTCTTACTTTATCACCCTTGGTAGAATGCTGTGGCATCACAGCTCACAGTAACCTCCAACTCCTGGGCTTAGGTGATTCTCTTGCCTCAGCATCCTGAGTAGCTGGGACTACAGGCACCTGCCACAATGCCCGGCTATTTTTTTTTGTTGTTGCAGTTTGGCCAGGGATGGGTTCACGCCTGCCATCCTCGGTATATGGGGCTGGTGCCCTACCCACTGAGCCACAGGCACCACATTGGAATTACTTCTTAAAAGATAATGGAAGCCAGAACACAACTGAAAATCAGTCTCTTATATCTTGTATATTGGAACAGCTATACCAAGAGATTATGAAACATAGACAGAAAAGTTCCAGGAAGAGAAATGATTTGGAAAGCTCCAATATGGCACAGGCATCACTTGTACTTTGATAAGACATACCCAAGAAATGCATATAATTAATACACTAAGAGAAAACACAGAAAATTTGAGAATATTAAATAGAAGCAGGCAGGTAATAATAGGTAAAGTCTAGGCCTGGGTTGATGTGATGGCAGCCCCTATCCTGTAGGGTATTATCTAACTCAATGAGGTTTCAAAAGTGAAAAGGTTGGTTTGTGCAGTGGAAAATTGTGGTAGTCTCAGCATGTTGTGATTTCATATTTTTTCATATGAAAGAATGTATAAGTCAAAATATGAAGGGATATTTTTCAAAATCATGTCTGAGCCAGACATGAAAGGGAAAGTAAAAGGAAAGAAGATTGGCAGAATTTAGGCATAATTCAACACTACCTGTGTTAGAACAAAAAGGATGTCCTCCGGAAGAAGGTTGAACCATTAGAAACTCAACTGAGTCTTCCTGAAAGGAAAATTGGAAGAACAAATAGAAAGGGAATGTAAAGGCAGGACTAGATACTCTTGTCTCCAGATCTGCTGTCTATCCTTCTAAGCCATGCTCTGTGCCTCAGAGGCTGATGGCGCTTACTCAAGTCCTTTATTTCCCAGGATTTGTTGAGTGTTGATGGCCAAGAGAAGGCCTCGCAGGAGTACTGGAGTGGGAGGAGAGAGGCTGAGGTGCTCATTCCCTGGCTCCTTCCCTGTGGAGCTGAGGTTGAACAGTGGCTGCATTTCCCTGTGGGGCCTGCCCTTTCTCACAGCTGCAGTTAGGGCTGATCATAGCTTCCTGGGGTGTGTCCCTTGCATGTTACCCTATCCTGCATACCAATCCTCAAACACAGTGCTATGAAAGAAATGAGAAGTTGAGAGGTTTTTAATTATGCAGAAAATCAAGAAAGGCACATCAAATAAGATCTGTTGACTGATGTTGTCATCATTGGAGATCTCTAAACCTTGCAGTAACAGGGTTATTCCTTGCACAAATGTCTGGAATACCACTCTTAGAAAGATAGTATGCAAAGCTGGATTTACTCTCAGGTATAACAGGTCAAAGCTAAGCTGGCAACAGAACTTTTCCCCCATTGAGCTGAAGGGCAAAGGTGGGGACCTCCTAACTATGGCAGAGACTGTCTGAAGTCCCGGTGAGGCTGAACTGAGGGATCTTTTCTGAGTCTTTGCTATGGTCTGTGATAACACTAACTATTTAGATCTGGGGACTTGGAATACAGGGATTTACTTCTTTAGAGTCTCTGTTTTGTCAGTGTGGAACTTGTGCTGTGATACTTTTATATGTCCTATTAATTTGTTTCTTTAAAAGTCAGACATTGGTAAAGCTTTAATTTAGTCTAACTTGGGAGAGTTGGAAGAAGTTAAATTCAAGATCTGAGGTACACAAGAGTGTGAAGTGCAGCAGAAGCACCATGGTGGCTGCCATGCCATGGGCGGCAGCTGCAGATACAGAATCTGACTCTGTCACCCTGTCTGGAGTGCAGTTGTGCAGCTCACTTTGACCTTGGACTCCTGGACTCTGTTGACCTCCCTTCCTTCACCTCCTATGTAGTTGGGACTACAGCTAGGGTCTTACTTCATTGTCCAGGCCAAGGGGCATTGGCACCCTCATAGCTCACCAAAATCTTGAACTCCTAAGCTTAAGGGATCCTCCTGCCTCCTTAATAGTTGGGACTACAGAGACAACATATGCTTCTGTTGCCCAGGCTGTACTGGAGTGCAGTAGCAAGATCATGTATTACAGAGGAGGCGGCAAGATGGCCGACTAGAGCCAGCTTTACACAGAGGCTCCTGTCCAGAAGAAGAGTTAAAGGATAGAAGTTTAACAAGTAAGCTGATGGTTTAGAGCTGAGCCAAGAGAGAATATTGAAAAGTGCACACCTTCTGAGGTGAGCTTCAACCTCAAGGAAACAAACAATAGGTACAAAACCCATTGCCAAGCAGATGGAGTCTCCTCCCCCACGAGAATGGCTCTCAGTATACTTTGTACAATAGAGCAGAGTTCAGATCTCCTCCTATTTTATCCTACTGGAGAGACCCCCTAAAAACTGGAACTCCTTCCCCAGAGAGGACCCACTAGTATGCCATGGCATTCTCCTGCTGGCGTAAAACTGAACATATACTCTACCTGCAATTCTGAACTCCCAGAATTTCTCTCCAGTCTCATCCCATGGTCTGGAAGCCTGTCTCCCATGGAGTCAAGATTCATGGGCATTTTCTTGAGAGGTATAGATAGGGCATGGGCTGTTACAAGTTTGTGCTAAATCAGTGGGATGGGTGTATAGTGGGGACTGTGGAGTGAGGGAGCCATATGGGAGAGGGGGAGATGGTGCCCTCCTGGCGCAGCATAACAGGGTTCATATTCCTGGTGGTTTTATTTATTTATTTACATTTATTTATTTATTTATTTATTTATTTATTAAATCATAACTTTGTACATTGTCTGGTGATGTTTTGGAGAAACACTTCCCGCCTTTCTTAGCAAGCAGAGGGAGCCAGGCCTCTGCTCCAATGGCAGCCACGGCAGAACAGTTCTGGGATGGAAACACAGGCCCTGTAAGCAAAGGGTATACCTGAGGTGGTACCTGCCTGGGTGGGGCACAGTGGGGATGGAGAATAGAATCCCCACATGTGCAGAGGCAGTATACTCCCAGGGTGGGGCTGAGTCAGAATTGCTGCTTTTGTGAGCCCAAGATGCAACTGGCCTGCAGGGGAGCATAACTGGGACAAAAGCAGGCATGGCAGCAGCAACAGCCCAGGGAAGGGCAGGAACTGAAAGCCATTTGTAAGCTCTAACCATGTCTGCCCCAATACAGACTGCAATGGAGACAGAGATGCCAGCTCTGTGAGAATTAGTGCAGCAGCAGTGGCACAGGGCAGGGCTGAGTCACAGGTTCTATGAACTCAAACAGTGCCTGGCTACAGGGGAATACAGCTGGGACAGAAACACAAATTCTGTGAGAATATAAGTGGCAGCAACATCAATCGGGGATGGGGCTGGAACTGAGTGAAACTCCCCAGCCTCCGTTTAGCACCTGAGGTAGTCAGGCTTCAGCTCCCCCTGGTGGCAGAGTGCGGTGACCTGGCCAAGGAGACATAGATCTCCCCGTGACTCAGGCAGGCACAAACTCCTGGTACATCTGTTCATTGGAGGGCACTGGTTCACAGCCCTATGGGGTTACAGGTGACTGGGCATGACAGAAGTGCAAGGTGGGGAAGGAGACATCAACCTTCCCAGACTAATTAATTTGCTGTGTGAATTAGTTCTTCACAATTCACTGGTGCTCTGTGGGCCCTTCTGACTCCACAGAGCACCAGAGTGAGTCATACTCAAGCTGCTAGCAGACCCCTGCTATCTAGTTACTGGAGACCATTTGAACTCTCCCACTTGAAACTAAGTGCTGACTGGGACAAATGATTTAGAACTCTTGACCTGGGCCAATCACCCAAGGACCATCCAAGGTACTCTGGTTGCATTGTTGTGGAAAGGTTTGATTTTCCTTCCCCAGTTGTTGCCAGTGGGGAGCGGAGTGTCTTAGTTGCTTGTATTTCTCCACAGCTGAGACTTCAACCCAGATTTACTGATTCACTAGGATTGGACAGAGGCCAGCTGAAAATAAGACAGATCCAACTAGCACCACCACACCAAGCAGGTCCCCAGTGTCTCAGGCCACAATACTGTATGGGTTCTTTGCAAAGCACTAGGGGAAAACCTGCAGTCAGCAGTCCCAGATCTTGGGCAAAGGGCTGGTTAATCACTACTCCAGGAGCCCCCAAACCAATTTCACCTTATCTGCTCATCTAGCCAAATGGTGAAAAACAATCATGGGGCAGAATCAGTGGAAAAACTCTGGCAACATGAATAATCAAAGTAGATCAACTTTCCCAGGGAACAACAAGGCAGACACACCAGAAGATCCCATTCATAAATAAATGGCTGAGATGTCAGAAATCGAATTCAGAATTTGGATTGCAAATAAGGTTAACAGAGTGGAGGTAAAGTTGGAATTAGAAATTCAAGGAGCATTTCAAAAGTTGTCTCAAGAATTCAATGAATTTAAAGACAAAATTACCAAAGATTTTGACACATTGAGACAAGAACTTGCAGCCCTCAAAGAGAAATATAGTAGAATCCCTCAATAACAGAATGGAGCAGGCAGAAGAAAGGTTTTTCACCTTGAAGACAAAGCTTTTGAATGCTCCAAAATACTCAAAGAGGAAGAGAAGTGGAGAGCAAAAACAGATCATTCTCTCAGAGAGCTCTGGGATAATGCAAAGGAAACTAATATTCACCTTATAGGAATTCCTGAAGGTGACAAGTTTGCTTCAATGGGCCCAGATGCTCTACTTCAAGAGATAATTGTGGAGAACTTCCCAAACATGGCAAGAGATTCTGAAATTCAGACAGCAGATAGTTTCAGCATGACTCAACCCAAATAAAGTATCTCCCAGACACATTATAATTAATCTTGCCAAAGTTAATATGAAGGAGAAAATTATGTAAGCAACTAGATGTAAGACAATCATGACCTACAAGGGAAAGAATATTCAAATGACTGTAGATCTCTCTGCTGAAACCTTTTAAGCTAGAAGAGAGTGGTCATTGACCTTTAAACTCCTAAAACAAAATAACTTTCAATGCAGGATCCTGTATCCAGCTAAACTGAATTTAATTTATAATGGAGAAATTAAATACTTTAATGATATTTACATGTTGAAGAAATTTGCCATAACTAAACCAGCTTTCCAGGATATTCTCAGACCTATCCTCCATAATGACTAGCACAATCCTCTACCACAAAAGTAAAGTCACTTAGAAATTTTTTTCAAATCCCAACTTCTACAGTGGTGAAAGGATTAAAAATATCCACTGGACTTTAAAAAAACTCAATACCCCAAATAATACAAGGCTTATCAATATTCTCAATTAATATGAATGGCTTAAATTGTCCTCTAGAGAGGCACAGGTTGGTTGACTAGATACAAAAACTCAGGGCAGATATCTGCGGCATATAAGAAACTCCTTTTACCTTAAAAGATAAATATACACTCAGGGCAAAGGGATGGTCATCTATAATGCAGACAAATGGCAACCAGAAAAAAGCAGTGTTAGAATTTTATTCACAGATACAATAGGCTTTAAACCAACAAAAGTAAGAAAAGATAAGGATAGTCACTTCATATTTGTTAAGGGTAACAAAAACATGATGATATTATTAACAATGCATCCAACCAGAATGTGTCTTCATTTATAAGAGAGACTCTAACAGACATGAGCAACTACATTTCCTCCAACACCATAATAGTCATAGATTTTGACATCCCTTTGGCAGTGTTGGATAGATCCTCCAATAAGAAACTAAGCAATGAAATTTAGACTTAAAATTAACCATTCAACAATAGTATTTAAGAGACATCTACAGAACATTCCATCCTAACAAAACTGAATACACATTCTTTTCAACAGCCCATGGAACATCCTCCAAAATTGAACATATCTTAGGTCACAAGTCTAACCTCAGCAAATTTAAAAGAATAGAAATTATTCCTTGCATCTTCTCAGACCATCATAGAATATAGTTGAGCCCAGTAACAACAGGAATCTTCATACTTATATAAAAACATGGAAATGAAATAAATTTATGGTGAGTGATAGCTGGATCATAGATGAGATTAAGAAGGAAATTACCAAATTTTTGTAACAAAAATAACCTGGGATTCTGCAAAGGCATTCCTAAGGGAGAAATTTATAGCATTGTAAGCCTTCCCCAAGAGAACAGAAAGAGAGGAAGTTAACAACTTAATGAGACATCTCAAGCAACTGGAAAAGGAAGAACATTCCAATCGCAAACCCAGCAGAAGAAATGAAATAACCAAAACTAGAGCTGAATTAAATAAAATTGAAAACAAAAACATTATATAACAGATCAATCAAATAAAAAGTTGATTTTTTGAAAAGGTCAATAAAATAGATAAACCTTTGGTTAACCTAACCAGGAAAAAAGAGTGAAATCTCTAATTTCACCAATCAGAAATGACAAAGATTAAATAACAACAGACTCCTCAGAAATTAAAAATATCCTTAATGAATATTACAAGAAACTCTATTCTCAGAAATATGAAAATTTGAAGGAATTGACCTATACTTGAAAGTACAGCTACATCCTATATTTAGCCAGAATGAAGTAGAAATGTTGAACAGGCCTATATGAAGCTCTGCAATAGCATCAACTATTCAAAATCTCCCCAAAAAGAGAAGTCCTGGACCAGATGGCTTCACATCAAAATTCTACCAATCCTTTAAAGAGGAACTAGTACATATATTACTTAATCTTTTCCAAAATATAGAAAAAGAAGGAATACTACCCAACACATTCTGTGAAGCAAACATCACCTTGATCTCCACACCAGGAAAAAAACCAACAAGAAAAGAAAATTATAGACCAATATCCCGAATCAATATTGATGAAAATATTCAATAAGATCCTAGCAAACAGAATCCAGCAACACATCAAATTAATTATACTCCATGACTGAATTGGTTTTATCCCAGGGTCTTAATGCTGGTTCAATATACATAAATCTATAAATATAATTCATCACATAAAACAAAGACCATATGATTCTCTCAACTGATGCAGAAAAAGTTTTTGATAATATCTAGCATCCTTTTATTATCAGAACACTTAAGAAAATAGGTATAGAAGGGCCATTTCTTAAAATGATAGAGGCCATCTACAGCAAACCCACAGCCAATATCGTATTGAATGGAGTTAAATTGAAATCATTTCCACTCAGATCAGGAACCAGGCAAGGTTGCCCATTGTCTCCACTGCTTTTTAACATTGTAATGTAAGTCTTAGTCATCACAATCAGGCAAGAAAAGGTGATCAAGGGTATCCACATAGGGTCAGAGGATATCAAACTTTCACTCTTCACAGATGATACGATTGTATCATCTAAATACATTGTATTTAGTTGAATCCCTGAAAACCCTAGAGTTTCAACTAAAAAACTCTTAGAAGTGATCAAGGAATACAGTAACATCTCAGGTTACAAAATCAATACTCACAAATCTGTAGCCTTTATGTATACCAACAACAGTCAAGCTGAAAAAGCAGTTAAAGACTCTATTTCTTTTACAGTAGTGCCAAAGAAGAAGAAATATTTGGTAATGTACCTAACAGAGGACGTGAAAGATCTCTATAAAGAGAACTATGAAATTCTAAGAAAAGAGATAGCTAAAGATGGTAACAAATGGAAAGACACACCATGCTCATGGCTGGGAAGAATCAACATTGTTAAAATTTCCATATTACCCAAAGCAATATACAATTTTAATGCAATCCTTATTAAAGTACCACTGTCATACTTTAAAGACCTCAAAAAAAAAATAATAATACTTTGTTTACTATGGAATCAGGAAAACACCTCAAATAGCCAAGATATTACTCAGAAATAAAAACAAAGCAGCAGGAATCATGCTACCAGACCTCAGAGTATACTATAAATCTGTAGTGATCAAAACAGCATGGTATTGGCACAAAGACAGATAGGTAGATGTATGGAACAGAATAGAGAACCAAGAGATGAACCCAGCTACTTACCATCATTTGATCTTCGATAAGCCAATTAAAACATTCAGTAGGGAAAAGATCCCCTATTTAACAAATGGTGCTGGGTGAACTGGCTGGTTCACCTGTAGAAGACTGAAACTGAACCCACACCTTTCACCATTAACTAAGATAGACTCTCACTGGATTAAAGATTTAAACTTAAGACATGAAAGTATAAAAATACTAGAAGAAAGTGCAGGGAAAACACTTGAAGAAATTGGCCTGGGTGAATATTTTATGAGGAAGACCCCCCGGGCAATTGAAGCAACACCAAAAATACATTACTGGAATCTGAGCAAACTAAAAAGTTTCTGTACAACCAAGAACACAGTAAGAGAAGCAAATAGACAGCCTTCAGAATAGGAGAAGATATTTGCAGGTTATGTCTCTGACAAAGGTTTAATAACCAGAATCCACAGAGAACTCAAATGTATGAGCAAGAAAAGAGCAAGTGATCCCATTTCAGGTTTGGCAAAGGATTTGAATAGAGAAAATTCTCTGAAGAAGTCAGGCGCATGGCCTACAGACACATAAAAAAATGCTCATCATTCTTAATCATCAGAGAAATGCAAACCAAAACCACTTTGAGATATCATCTAACTCCAGTAAGATTAGCCCTTATCACAAAATCCCAAGACCAGAGATGTTGGTGTGGATGTGGAGAAAAGGGAACACTTCTACACTGCTGGTGGGAATGCAAACTAATATGTTCCTTTTGGAAAGATGTTTGGAGATCACCTAGGGATCTAACAGTAGACCTGCCATTCAATCTTCAATTCCTCTATTAGGTATATATCCAGAGGACCAGAACTCACTTTATAACAAAGATATTTGTACCAGAATGTTTATTGCCTCCCAATTTGTAATTGCCAAGTCATGGAAGAAGCCCAAGTGCCCAACCCATGAATGAATTAATAAATTGTGGTATATATACACCATGGAATATTATGCAACCTTAAAGAAAGATGGAGACTTTACTTTTTTCATGTTTACATGGATGGAGCTGGAACATATCCTTCTTAGTAAAGTATCTCAAGAATGGGAGAAAAAGTGTCTAATGTATTCAGCACTACTATGAAACTAATTTATAAGCGCTCACACTTCCAAATGAAAGCTATAACTCAACTATAGCCCAAGATGAAGGGGAAAGAGGAGAGGAGAGGAAGGGGAGGGGAGGAAGGAGGATGAGTTGAGGGAGGGTAATTGGTGGGACCACACCTATTATGCATTTTACAAGGGTACATGTTAAATCTACTAAGTGTAGAATATAAATGTCTTAGCACAATAACTAAGAAAATGAGGTGAAGGCTATGTTAACCAGTTTGATGAAAGTATTTCAAATTGTATATAAAACCAGCACATTATACCCCATTATTGCATTAATTTACACAGCTATGATTTAATAAAATAATAATAATAAAAGAAAAGAACCGAGGTAGCAGTTACTAAAAAAATCCAAAGTCTATCTAGGTATGATGAATTCTCAGCTCTGAAGCTGAGCAGAATTAAAAACCCAGGAGGACTAATTATGGGTTTAAAATTCTTTAGATTTCGAATTTTAAAAAGAAAGAGAATTTGATTTTAGACTTTAACTTACAAAAATATCCATTTTTTCAAGATTAATTTTTTTCCTGGAAAATTTATAATTTGAAATCATTTGTACTCAAATTTGGAGGCACTGAATTTGGTACTCTACTAATAGAGGACAGTGTTTGTGTGTTGTTATCTAATAGCATTGCGGGACCTCTAATGAGCTGTATTAAATTTCATGGATGGGCAAATTTGGGAAGGGAAGTGGAATAGAGTGTATTTTTCAGCTATGATGTTAATTGGCTTGGTGAACTGCATCAACCCATTGAAGACATCTCAGAGGACAAAAATCTACAGTAGCACCAGAAAACTCCACAAGCAAATGCTGGCCATTAGGAGATTGAACTCATGAATATGGGACAGATTTCTGACCTCCTCCTACTCATCTCTTTGGACATGGGAATAATGCTTCCCATAATGCATGGGAATAGTGGTTCTCAACTATAACTGCTCATTAGAATTCCCTGGGAACCTTTTAAAAAACCCCATACCCAGCTGACATCCTACACTTATTAAAAACATAACCAATGAGTATTAGATTGAAAGGAATTTTGTTCCCTCTTTCTGTTTCCAGGTGAGTCAACCATTTCTTTTAACCCAAATGTGGCAGTCCTCCTTAGAAAGAGTTTGAAAAAAATGTTTATATTTAGTAAGATTAAAACAATAATAGTCATTCACTGAATACTTGCTAAATGCCAAGTACTCTGCTAAGATGCTGGATTGCAGATTCATAGATGGACAGTATACATATACGTAATCTCCTTACCACAATCCTATGAAGTTTCACTGAGAAATTTTGCTATATGAATCTATTTAGCACTTGAATTTATATAAAATAATTTGCAATTTGCATTATTTTTATGATAACGATAGATAATTGTATTAGCCCCATCTTATGTGGAGTATTCGAGGCAGATAATACATGGCTTTTAATAGCATTGCCAAAATTCAACCTGGGATGAGGTAAGGGAATAGCATATTCCTTCCCCTTCCTGTTTCCAGGTGGGATGACTTCATAGGTGAACAGTCATGTCTGTTTTCTTATCTTACTCATTGTCCCTAATGGTAGAACAAAACTGTGATTGAGAAGTTTCAAAGAAGTAACTGGTCGTATGTTTTTTTGCTTTTTCTCTCTTTGAATCCTCCTACTGAAAGAAATATTTGTTTTCTTTTGGCTATGAGGTAAATTTAGAGTTAGGGGTTTTTTCTTTTGGGATAAGACCCATGAGTCCAGCTCTGCCAGTGTCTGGGCACATAGGATTAATTCAGGCCTGAGACATTAGAAAGGCCACTTGATTGAGAATTTAGTTATGTTGTCCAAACAGCATTATCAGTTAAGGGGAAAAAAATAGTTCATATTTTTTTACCACCATCTTCTTGACTTCCATGATTTGCTCTCCATTTGTTTTGACCTTAAGAACAGAATAAATCAGGATGTGCAGCAAACGGATACATGTGGTTGCAACAGGTAGGCTGATAATTCAGTGCCCCTTTTAATCAATATTTTTAAAAATTAAATCATAGCTATGTACATAAATACGATTGTGGGGCACCATACACTGGTTTTATATGCCATTTAATGTATTTTCATCACACTGGTTAACATAGCCTTCCTGGAATTTTCTTAGTTATTGTGTTAGACATTTATATTCTACATTTACTAAGTTTCACATGTAATCTTGGAAGATGAACCGTGGGTGTAATCCCACCAATCACCCTCCCTCTGCCTATCCTGCCCCCCTCCCTCCACTCCCTCCCATCCTTCTCCTCCTTCCCCATATTCTTAGGTTATAACTGGGTTATAGCGTTCATATGAAAGCCATAAATTAGTTTCATAGTAGAGCTGAGTACATTGGGTACTTTTTCTTTCGTTCTTGAGATACTTTACTAAGAAAAATATGTTCCAGCTCCATCCATGTAAACAAGAAAGAAGTAAAGTCTCCATCTTTCGTTAAGATTGCATAATATTCCATGATGTATATATACCACAATTTATTAATCAATTCATGGACCGATGGGCACTTGGGCTTTTTCTGTGACTTAGCAATTATGAATTGATCAGCAATAAACATTCTGGTACAAATATCTTTGTTATAATGTGATTTTTGGTCTTCTGGGTATATAAATAGTAGAGGAATTATAGGATTGAACAGCAGGTCTATTTTAGATCTCTAAGCGTTCTCTAAACACCTTTCCAAAAGGAATGTATTAATTTGCATCTCCACCAGCAGTGTAGAAGTGTTCCCTTTTTTCCACATCCACGCCAACATCTCTGGTTTTGGGATTTTGTGATATGGGCTAATATTACGGGACTTAGATGATATCTCAAAGTAGTTTTGATTTGCATTTCTGTGATGATTAAGGATGATGAGCATTTATTCATATGTCTGTAGGCCGTGCGCTGTCTTCTTCAGAGAAGTTTCTCTTCAAGTCCCTTGCCCAGCCTGCGATGGGATCACTTGTTCTTTTCTTGCTAACGCGTTTGAATTCTCTGTGGATTCTGGTTATTAAACCTTTGTCAGAGACATAACCTGAAAATATCTTCTCCCATTGTGAGGGCTGCCTGCTTGCTTTACTTACTGTGTTCTTGGGTGTGCAGAGGTTTGATCAGGTCCCAGTAGTGTATTTTTAAAGGTGCTTCAATTACCTGGGGTGTCCTCCTCGTAAAATATTCACCCAGACAGATTTCTTCAAGAGTTTTCCCTGCACTTTCTTCTACTATTTTTATAGTTTCATGTCTTAAGTTTAAATCTTTAATCCAGTGAGAGTCTATCTTAGATAATGGTGAAAGGTGTGGGTCCAATTTCAGTGTTCTACAGGTTGCCAGCTGGTTCACCCAGCACCATTTGTTAAATAGGGAATCTTTTCCCCACTGAATGTTTTTAATTTGCCTGTCAAAGATCAAATAACGGAAAGTAGCTGGGTTCATCTCTTGGTTCTCCATTCTGTTCCATACATCTACCTCTCTGTTTTTGTGCCAGTACCATGCTGTTTTGATCACTATCGATTTATAGTATAGTCTGAGGTCTGGTAGCGTGATTCCTGCTGCTTTGTTTTTATTTCTGAGTAATGTCTTGGCTATTCGAGGTTTTTTATGATTCCATATAAAACAAAGTATGATTTTCTCAAGATATTTGAAGTATGACAGTGGAGCTTGAATAGGGATTGCATTAAAATTGTGTATTGCTTTAGGTAGTATGAACATTTTAACAATGTTGATTCTTCCCAGCCATGAGCATGGTATGTTTTTCCATTTGTTAACATTTTCAGCTATTTCTTTTCTTAGAGTGTCATAGTTCTCTTTATAGAGATCTTTTGTGTCCTTTGTTAGATAAACTCCAAAATATTTCATCTTCTTTGGCACTACTGTGAATGGAATAGAGTCCAGCTTGACAATTGTTGGTGTATATATAAAGGCTACAGATTTATGAATGTTGATTTCTTAACCTGAGATGCTGCTGTATTCCTTGATGACTTCTAAGAGTTTTGTAGTAGAATCCCTGGTGTTTTCCAGATATACAATCATATCATCTGCGAAGAGCAAAAGTTTGATCTCTTCTGACCCTATATGGATACCCTTGATTGCCTTTTCTTCACTAATTGTGATGGCTAAACTTCCATTACAATGTTAAAGAGCAGTGGAGACAATGGGAAACCTTATATTGTTCCTGATCTGAGTGTAAATGATTTCAATTTAATTCCATTCAATACAATATTGGCTGTGGGTTTGCTGTAGATGGCCTCTATCAGTTTAAGTAATGTCCCTTCTATACCCATTTTCTTAAGTGTTCTGATCATGAAGAAATGCTAGATATTATCAAAAGCTTTTTCTGCATCAATTGAGAGAATCATATGGTCTTTGTTTTTTAATTTGTTTATGTGCTGAATTATAGTTATAGATTTACGTATATTGAACCAGCCTTCAGACCCTGGGATAAAACC
>CAUYPK010109650.1:0-10141 GCA_963574355.1 Loris lydekkerianus | reverse complement strand
ACAAGGGTCCATGTGAAACTTAGTAAATGTAGAATATAAATGTCTTAACACAATAACTAAGAAAATGCCAGGAAGGCTATGTTAACCAATGTGATGAAAATATGTCAAATGGTCTATAAAACCAGTGTATGGTGCCCCATGATTGCATTAACGTACACAGCTATGATTTACTAAAAAAAAAAGTCAACCCATACGTCACATGTGGGGACATAATTTCCTTGACTCCTAAATAATCATAATAAATCAGCTAATGCATTGTGGTAAATGATTGTTGCAACACAATAAAAAGCCTGCTGAAATGCATTCCCTTGGAGCATCTTTTGCTGGTGAGAGTGTATGCCTCCTCGAGCCTCGTCAGTTATTGTCCTGAAAAGAGCGGAGTGTGAGAGCCTTTTTCACAGCAATCCCCTTTACTCTAGCCAGGCCCCAAGGAAGTCAACGGGGGTAAATGGTGATATCCCCCAGTGATGGAGCCACAAAGCTCCCCTGACAAAATTGTATGCAGACATGGGGCTATGTCATGGCCCAGCTCTGACCCTTCTTTATGTGCTATAGGGCCAGGTGGGCCCTGGAGTATCCCCAGGTACTGGTGACTGTGAGATCTCCCTACCTTCCCCAAGGCACTGTGTAAATGATGTCACTTTCTATTGCAGAGCAAAGTGAGGGACAGTTTCCTAGATCATAGGTGGCCTCCCCTCCCCCACCCCAATTGATGCACTGCTCTGGTCACTGGGCACTTGTTTGTCTTAGTAAGAGAAGAATCCACAGGGCTTCATGAGGTCAGTTGTGGATGAAGGCCCCTGACAAGTGGATGCAGAGCTATAGAGTCCTTCAGAGAAACAAAGATCCTGTGGCCCATACCCAAAATGTCTCTGCAGCTGTTCCTGTTCCAGCTGTGGCCTGTTCTTATGATGTACAAATGCCTAGGGAAGGGTGGCACCTCTGGCTCAGTGGGTAGGACACTGGCCCCATATACTGAATGTGCTAAGTTCAAACCCGGTCCTTGGCCAAACTGCAATAAAGAAATAGCTGGGTGTTCTGGTGGGCACCTGTAGTCCCAGGTGAGTCGGGAGGCTGAGGCAAGAGAATTGCTTAAGCCCAGGAATTGGAGGTTGCTGTGAGCTGTGACACCACAACACTCTGCCAAGGGTGATAAAGTGAGACTCTGTCTCTAAAAAAAAAGCCTAGGCAAACTACTGGGTGACTTGGGGTTCTCCTGGCGGATCCTGATGTGCAATTATCTGGTGATCTTTATACTTAGGAAAGGTGGGTCAGAAAGACAAGTGGAAAAATCATCCAATAGGGGTTCAGCCTGTAGTGAGAGAGACCTGAGTCAAGACTGGGCCAATACCAAGGGCAAATGTTGGTCCCCCTATCACCCATTGTGGAGGTCACTCCTCTAAGGCTCCAACATCTCTGCTTAGCAACTCTGAATGGAATGAGGACATTTTCTTTTCCTTAGAGAACATGGTTGACTTGCTTAAAGAAAGAGAAAAGCCAGCCACCTGAACTTCCCCAGGTGCAGGACACATAGTGTTTCAGTTTTCAGCATGATGGAGATCTTCAGAGGAAGACGATGGTGGATTTGGATTACATATGTGACCTTTACCAGTGGTGTGAAGAACAGTTCCACCAAGTCCAGGCTAGCCAGAAGCAAAGATTGGAGGATGAGAGGGGGAGACTGTAGAGGGCAAAGGCAGAAATAAATGAGACTGAGAGTAGTCAAGTGAGTAGATGGTCATTCTTGGCCCATACCCTATTCAGAAACAGCTGCCCAGCACCTTGAGTGACCAGCTAGAGCAGGGGTCCTCAAACTGTGGCCCACAGGCTACATGAGGCGGTGTAATTATATTTGTTTCTGTTTTGTTTTTTTACTTCAAAATAAGATATGTGCAGTGTGCATAGGAATTTGTTCATATTTTTTGTTCATATTTATTTTTAAACTATAGTCCAGCCCTCCAATGGTCTGAGGTACAGTGAATTGGCCCCCTGTTTAAAAAGTTTGAGGATGCCTGACCTAGAGAATGAGGTGAGGAGGCGGAGGGAAAAAAAGAAGTAACATGCGGTGATTGCCCAGGTTCTCAACCTAAAGTCCCTCCAAAAACTGTCAATGAGAAAAGTGACTATGGAAGATGGAGAAGTACCTGGACAAGTGTTCAAAGAAACCCAAAGGAGGGAAGAGCTGAAAGAGCAAATTGAAACCCTGCAGGCCAGGATGGCATCTCTGTGAGAAGACAATGCATGACTGCACAGGGAGATCTAGGAGCTTGAGCTGAGGCTGGAGATGCTCCCTGCTTTAGAGTAACAACATGTGATGGGAGCTGAGGGGAAATTCATGGAGGAGGAAGCCCACTGCTTGGAGACAGAGAAGAGACTCGCCTACACATGAGTGATGATAAACCATGCTCTGCAGACAAGAGACATCTACAAAAAAATGGCTGAGGACCTGGCCCAGGAATTGGAGAGAGCCACTACCTTTCACCAGAGGGACATCCTGTTCCACAAGCGATGAGCTGAAGACAGCTGGATGGTCACTGTGTCCACTGAGTGTGATGTCAAGTTGCTCTGAAGAGAAAACAAATACAACAGGTAGAAGCTGGCTACCCTCAGGGGCATGTTCCAGGCTTTCCTGAGAGACCCTTTAGCTCTTGGGGCTCCACCTGCACCCCACAGGGGCCTGGACATGACAAGAGGACCATCAGGGTGACTTGCTGGTTTGATTACAGCCAGGTCCTGAAGGCTGCAGTTTGGTGAGCCTCAGTCACTGCTTCTCCCTCTGAGGATGACTCTGATTGAAATCTTTTTTTTTTTTTTTTTTTTTCCTGGAGACAGAGCCTCAAGCTGTCACCCTGGGTAGAGTGCCATTGCCATGGCACCACAGCTCACAGCAACCTCCAACTCCTGGGCTTAATCGATTCTCTTGCCTCAGCCTCCCAAGGAGCTGGGACTACAGGTGCCCACCACAATGCCTGGCTATTTTTTGGTTGTACTTGTCATTGTTGTTTGGCAGGCCCGGGCTGGATTAGAACCTACCAGCTCTGGTATATGTGGCTGGTGCCTTAGCCACTTGAGCTACAGGTACTGAGCCTGATTGAAATCTTTTTAGTTAAGTCTTTCATTCATATTGAAATTACTCTTAAAAAAATTGATAGACAGCATCATAAATTGAAAGCTAGTATTTTTTCAATTGACAGGGCTATTTAAAGCCACATCTGTTTCTGATTGCTGTGAGTGGTTATGAGAAAATGGTACAGTCTGTCCGAATAAGTTTTAACTGTGAATGACAATGCAAAAATAGTCATAGACGCTACCATTTAAAATTCATCATATTTTTATTAGTTTAGTCTCACCTTCTGTAATCAATGGAGGTTGTCATCTTGCATCCATTGTTGCTTATTTGAACACTAAAGAAAACATTGTTGGGATTTTAGTACTTATTATTTAAACATTTTAAAATTATATGCAATCAAAACCCAGTTTTCTCTTGAAGGCAGTCTGTCACACACACACACACACACACACACACACACAAAACACCACAATACAGGCATAAGCAATCTTACTTGTTATTTTAAACCTGAGGAAAATGTAAAAATAAAGATAACTGCAAATACTGAAATAAAGTTTTAAAATAAATAAAAGGAGGAGGAGAAAATCCTGCACTCTGAATTTGTAAATACCCCAAAGACTCCTATATTATCTATACACTAAAGGAAGGTGGCCTGAGAAATGAGACAAGAACTCAATAGGACACTCTGCACCCTATATGTGCAGATTCAGAGACTGTGGTGATGGCACACACCCCACCTCAAGGCAAGGGTCAAAGGCAAGCATGAGGCATGGCCAGCCATGGGGCAGCTACATCCACCCCAGGCCTGAAGGGAGCAAGGAGGGGTTGGTGTCATCTGAGCATAGGATACAACTGTCCAGGGCCCTAGAATCCTGCCCACACCCTCTCTCCTATTGTCCCCCCTTCACTGCTGGGGTCCAAGGCACCAGCACCCAGAGGGCCCAGGCCATACAGAGCAGATGACTCAGCCTTCTGAGTGCCAGGCCTCTGTGGCACTTGGGAGACATCTGTGGCTCTGTACAGTAGATGTGCAGGTCCTGTATCCCTGTAAATCTCTACCATCTGTGGCTTTTGTCGAGCTTCTGCTGTATCTTCAGTGTGGAGACAATTGGGAGGTACTGATAGAAGAGCAGTTCCAGGAGACCTGAGGACCACGGAGCTCACATCCTTCAGTGGAGTAGGGGGACAGTGAGGGCCCAGGGACACTCAGGTAACACTTGCTCTACAGACACCTAGGGCAGGGCCAAGGTGTCTGGGTAGACAGTAGACCACCGGGAGTGGACATGTGACCTGAGATATGAAGGCCAATAGGAGGGCAAGAAGGGGCAGGGAAGAACATTCCAGGCAGTAGAACAAGTGGAATCAAGGTCTGAGAGCTCAGCCTAGAGGAAGCTAGGATTGGAGGAAACAAGGGAGGGCAGGGGACAGGGGTGCCGGATGCACAGGTGACACCCTCAGTGTCCTAACAATCCCTGAGAGGGTCCCAGTCTGTGATGGTGAGAGAGATGAAGACGCTGTGACATGGTTCCAGAGATCTGTCTAGCTGCTGGGGGGATGAGTGTGGGTGGGGGCAAAAATTGGGAAGGGTCTTGACAGGGCCTCAAAGGAGCAAGAGGGTTACCCCAGGAAGGTAACCAGGATGGTGAAGTGAGAATTGGTGGGTGTAGGGCAGGAAAGGGACATGAAAGATGATACCCTGGGGAGAATTACTACTGCTCCTTGTGTGGCCAGGACTGACTTAAATCATCCCTCCTAAAACCTCTGCAGGAGATAGAATGAGGCAGCTTAAGGCAGTGCTGTTTCAGCCCCCACGAAACTGTCTTCTGTGGAATAGTGTGGGTAAGATGTCCATCTGGGACTTCCATCTAGTTTTTATGATCCTTGCTGGTCCCTGTGACCTCAACTCTCCAGTGTACCTGGGATAGGTACTCCAAGGACAGGTATAGGAAAGATTCCAGGACAGGGTAGAAACACCTAAGTATAAGGTATCTACACCTGTTTGGAGCCAATACAATGCTAACAGGTAGGGACACAGAGAAGAAGTTTAGCCTCCAGAGTTCCCAACCTGTGCAGGGGAAGCTAGAAACCCTAGTGCAAATGGTTGGCACACTAAGTACTGATGCTACACACTCCATCACTGTCACTGCATTGGCCAGCAAGTGATGGGAAGGTCACAAGGACTCCCAGCAGAACGTGGCCTTGAGCTGAAGATTTCAGGGTGTGTAGGAGATATCTACAGTGTTCTGCAGACTTCATAGTACTTAGGAATCTCCTGACAATCTGGTTACAATGCATATTCTCAGCCATCAGGCCTTGTGTGGATTGTGAAACTCACTATTGTGCCAGGTGATGCCCTGGCTAGGATCAGACATGGAATTGCCAGACACTTAGATAATTATGTGGTGGGAGTGGTGCGAATGTGAAGGGGCTGGGCATTTCTGGCAGGAGGCCCAGCGCAACTCAGGCTCAGGGTCAGAAGCATCCTGCATGGGGGATGGGGAATCACTAGTTTGTGCAGTTAGCATGCTGGGGCCCAGATCCATTCATTTGCTCAGCCCTGAGGTTCCTCCCCAACTGGAAACTGCTTGTTCCTTCTGTCTACACCCAATCCATCCCCATTCTTACATAAATCCTACCTTCTAACTCTCTTCTCTTTTTCTCCAACATCCTAGTGCAAGACACCATGGTCTTTAGTGGAGCAATTTCTCTTGCAGCAGTTTCCTTTATGGTACCCACTTCACTCTTGGCCCATCATCTTTTGCTGCCATACAGGAGCCAGATCAGACTTTTCACCAAAAATGTCAGATCAGCACCTCACAGCAGTGTGATGAGTGTGCAGCAAACCTGCCCTGGCCCCTTCTCTCTAACTCTGGGGCATGAAGGGCAAACATCCCATTTGCCTTGTTTGGTGCTTGATTTGTGTCTGGCATATTATAAAAAGCTCTCCTTTTCCCTCCTAAAATGTTCAAGGAAAATCAGCAATTGTGAAAATCACAAAATGATAACTTATCTCAGGTCAAACTTTTCCAGAAATAAGCATTTGTTTTTGTTGAGAATTTATTATTATTTTGTGAGACAGAGTCTCACTCTATCCCCTGAGCAGAGAGCCATGACATCAGTCTAGTTCACAGAAAACTCCAACTCCTGGGTTCAAGTGATAACTCCTGCTTCAGCGTCCTGAATAGCTAGTACTATAGACACACACTGGCACTGATCAGCTAATTTTTCTATTTCTAGTAGAAATGGGGTCTTGCTGTTGCTTAAGCTGGTCTTGATCTCCTGAGCAGAAGTGATCCACCTTCCTTGCCCTCCCAGAGTGGTAGAATGAGAGGCGTGAGTCTCTGTACCTGGCCCATAAATCACTGTTTAAAAGTATATAGTATGTAGCTCAGCACCTATTGCACAGTGGTCATGCCACCAGCTACATACACCAAGACTGGTGGGTTTAAATCCGGCCCAGGCCAGCTAACCAACTGTAACAGAAAATAGCTGGGCATTGTGGCCAGCACCTGTGCTCCCAGACAGTTGGGAGGCTGAGGCAAAAGACTCTTGTAAGCCCAAGTGTTTGAGGTTGCTGTGAGCTGCATTCTACCAAGGGGTGAGACTCTGTCAAAAAAAAAAAAAAAAAAAAAAAATTGTACATAGTATGTATTTTCCATCTACAGCTCATCTTTCATCTTCTTGCCTTTGTTTTTCACAGATTAAATGTTTTTATTTTGATGATACTTAACTTATCCTTTTGTTTTCTTTCATTGACCAGGAGTTTGGTGTCAGGACTAACAACTCTTTGCTTAATGCTAGTTTTGAAGAATTTCTCCTGTTTTCTTCTAAAAATTTTATGGTTTCATATTTTGTATCCTAATTTATAACGTGTTGTGAATTATGTTTGCATATGGCTTGAAGTGTAGGTTGAAATTCTTTCTTTTTTCTTCCTCTTGTAGATATTCGTTTGTTCTAGGAAATTTTGTGAAAATATTATCTTTCCTCTATTGAATTATTTTGGCAGTTAAATATTACCAAATATCACTTTCCAGGTGGATAATTTCTGAATTCTCTATTTTATTCTAGTGATTTGTACCTCCTTCCCCACACCACACTCTTTTCTTTTAGTGTAGCTAAACAGTAATTCTTAAAATTACATAGTATGATTTTTCCAATTGTGTTCTCTTTCAGAACTGTTTAGAATAAGCTTATTCATATCAACATCTTGCTGTCATTCTGATGATAGCAATTGGCATTAAATTTATAAATTAATTTAGGCAGAATTGATATATGTTGTGTTTTCCAATTCATGTAACTCTCTCCTTTTATTTACATTCTTACTTCTTTTATTAGATTTTTTGTTTTTATTTTTCAGGGATACATAATAGTTGTACATATTTATGATATTTTCATGTTAGTATACAGTGTGTAATGGTGAAATCTAGGTAATTGAGATAGCCACCACCTGAAACTTTTATCATTTCTTGGTGTTGTGACCATTCAGATATTTTCTTCTATTCTGACATATACTATAAATTATTTTTAACTATAGTTTGCTGTGTTGTGCTATCAAATGCTAGAATTATTTCTTCTAAATAACTGTATCTTTGTACTGAGAAACAAACTCCTCTTTGTTCTCCCCTCCCCTCTAACTTCTAACTTCTCAGCCTCTGGTAACCACATTTTATTCACTATTTCCATTAGATCAATTTTTTTTAGGTTTCCACATCTGAGTAAGAATATGTGATATTTTTCTCTCTGTACCTGGCTTATATGTCTTCTAGTTCTATCCATGTTGCTGCAAATAACATGATTCCATTCTTTTTAAAGGCAAAATAGTATTCTATTGTGTTTATATACCACATTTTCTTTCTCCATTCATCCATTGATAGACTTGATTTCCTATCTTGCTTACTATGAATAGTCCAGGAAACAACATGGGAGTGCAGATAACTCTGATCTATTGATTTCCTTCCTTTTGGATATGAACCCAATAGTGGGATTGCTAGATCACATGGTAGTTCTAGCTTTACTTTTGGAAGAAATTCCATCCTGTTTTCCATAGTGGCTGTACTAATTTCTACATTACCAACAAAAGTATATGAGTGTTACCCACCCTCATTGTCCTTGCCACAATTTGTTACTTTCTATCTTTTAGATAATGACCATTTTCAGTAGAGTTAGATGATACCTTATTGTGGTCTTGATTTGTATTTCCCTGATGATTAGTGTTAGTGACCATTCTTTCACATACCTATTGGCTATTTGTATGTCTTCTTTGGAGAAATGCCTATTCAGTTCTTTTGCCTATTATTTTTAATCTTAAAATTTAAATTTATTAAGACATTCAGCTATGTCTGTCAGTCTACATCCAAATTTACTACTAAATATAAAATAAAGTCACATCCCACATTAGGAAAAACACTTTTTGAGCCAACCCTATTGTATAAATAAATGACTAGATTCTTTCCTTGTTAAAAATCCCATAAAAAAATTACATCCCCCGGAGCCAGCAAAAGACTTCTGGACCAGCAAGAGGAGGACAAAAACAGTGGAGAACTGGCAAGTGATTGCGTGTGTTCGATCGACCTAATCACCCCGGCAACCGTGAGTAAAAGCAGCAGTGAGACTACAAACCGGAAGGGCCTTACATGTGAACTGTTTTGCTGTTCTTGGATTTGGCACTCAGTTGAACTGCCTTGGGGAGAGCTTGAGCAGGAGTGTGGAGAACTTTGGGCATTGTCTGGGGCCCCAGACCGAGCCACTGAGCTGGGCGCAGAAAGCCAATGGGAAAGAACTGCCCCGGCAAGCTCCACCCTTGGGGTCCCAGAGCAATGATCTGGTGGGAGGAAAGTAACCTAGTGACTGAGCAGCCTAAAGGTGGGGAGTGAGCTGCCTTACAGCCTTAATCCTTAGGGGCAGAGTGAGACGGTTTTGGCACACTGGAGCCTTGGGCTGTGGCCCAGGGTAGAGTGCCGTGACGTCACAGCTCATAGCAACCTCAAACTCCTGGGCTTGGTGCTGCCCAGACCTCCATAAAAGCTGTGCAGCAACCCCCGACCGGTGACCTGCACCCACGGGGCCTCCGCATTCCCTGAGTAATAACTGCGGGAGCCACGCAACCCTGCGTCCTCCCTCTTGTGTCCTCTCAGCCTCCACACTAGCCCATTCATCTAGCCAGGGAGTCTGGTAGCTGCATGGCCTCTGGAGGCCTTCCAGCCTCTGCGCAGAGCCCTTCTCCTGGCCAGAGACTGCTAGGGCCTTGGGTTCTCTGTGCCAAAGTCAGTGGGTGCCAGGCATTCGCAGAACCGTACACACCACCCCCAGCCCTGTTGCTGGATCTGGGTGTGTAACACACCAGAGCTGTTTCCACAACCAGAACTCCCTAGCTAGAGCAGCCCCAGAGGAACTACACAGGGTCACTCCCTACAAAGATCCAGCAACAATAAAGTGATCCTGCTGGGGTCTAATCTTGGAGAGACACCTCCCCATATCTGAGGATGGCCAGAGGCAATGGTGAAAAACAATCATGAGGCAAAATCAACAGAAAAACTCTGGCAATATGAACAATCAGAGTAGATCAACTCCCCCAAGGATCCATGGGGCAGAAACACCACAAGACCCCATGCACAAACAAATAGCTGAGATGTCAGAAATTAAATTCAGGATCTGGAACACAAATAAGATCATATTAAAATTCCAAAAGTTATATCAAGAATTCAACAGATTAAAAGACCAAATGACCAAAGATTTTGACACATTGAGACAAGAAGTTGCATCCCTCAAAGATCTGAGAAACACAGTACAATACCTCAGTAACAGAATGGAGCAAGCAGAAGAAAGAATTTCTGACATTGAAGACAAAGCTTTCAAATCCTCCCAAACCCTCAAAAAACAAGAGAAATGGAGAGCAAAAACAGACCACTCTCTCAGAGAGCTCTGGGACATTTCGAAGAAAACCAATATTCGTCTTATAGGGATCCTCAAAAATGACGAAGTGGCTTCACACGGCACAGAATCTCTTCTCCAAGAGATTATAAAGGAGAATTTTCGAGACATGCCAAGAGATTCCAAAATTCAGATAGCAGA
>CAUYPK010109646.1:0-14889 GCA_963574355.1 Loris lydekkerianus | reverse complement strand
CCCATTTTTTTTTTTTTCGTTTATCTTTTTTTTTTTTTTTTTTTTTTTTTTTTTTGATCTATGGTTTGGTGTCTGTCATTAATTTTGGAAAATTCTCAGCCATTGTTATTTCAAATATTTTTTCTATTATATTCTCTCTTCTGCTGGTATTCCAATTGCACATGTTGCACCTTTTGAAATTATCTCATAGTTATTAGATGTTCTGTTCTTTTTTTAAAATTCTGTTTTTCTCTTTGTATTACAATTTGGGAAGTTTTTAGTGACATATTGGAGCAATCAGAGACAAATAACTCAAAGAGGTGGTTATAACTTAGGGTTATAAAGTATCTTAACAAAAGAACAAAAAATGTTTAGAGAAGTGACAAGACAAAAGAAAAGGACTTTGTATTTCTAGGGTAGCAAATTGTGGGAAGGTAAATATATGAGGAAACTTGTGTGAGATAAGGGTTAGATAGTAAAGTTTGTTAAGGAGATTCTTCCAGACTGCTAAGGATCTAGAGTTGTTTGTGGTGATTAACTTTTGTTCTTCCTGGTGGAGAGAGAATGAGGACACAAACTATGTCTTACTTTTAGGCAGAGAGCTTTCTTGTACCTGCTTCTTCTCAATTGCCTTAGCTCAAAATAATGGAGAAATGATGAGTGACTAAAACAGAGAAAGCAGATCTAATTTAAGCCACCATAAAAAGAGATTGTTCTCATGTTCACGAGAGCCCACACCACCTTCCTATAGCCTTATTTATGTCCTCTCCTAGATATTAATAAATATGAATGAGAGAACCTTCACAATGGTTACTAACAGTAAATTTTCTTGTATTTATTTTTTAAGTTGACCGTGATCTATGGCTTCAAATATGCCTGGAGTAACATTATCCTTTATTTGCTCTTTTGTGACATTCCAGGCAACTATATCACCCTCATTTTAATCTTCCTAAAATCCAGTTGTGTACAATATACTTTCTCAATCAAACATCTTGAAGAATCCTCTTTTTCCCACAGGAAGAAACCTGTGCTCTTCAAGTAGGCCATTAGTATGTTCTTATGGGAATTCTATGTCAGCCAAACTGTTTATTCTTCAAATATGCCTACTTCTGTTCCCTATTCTGCATTAGTCTTTCTATCCAGAATTCTTTGACTAACCATTTTCCACTTGCCCAAGTCCTAATCTTCTTTCATTTAATTCCTGTATTCTATCCTTTATAATCATTTTCTCACCAAGCCCTTCCACAATAGGTCTATCTTTGTAAGTATATAGCAGTCCTGTGTGTCCCATTCATTCATATGTTCTATTTTTATTAACTTTACATAAAACTTTCTGTGTAGGGGAGGAAAAAATTATTTTTTTCCACTAGGCATCTTAGGTTCATTGACTGGACTCCATAAATTATACCAACAAAAGACAGATTAACAAGCGAAAAATAACAGAACTTTATTAACATCTGTATTAAGCATATACAGAACAGTACTTAGAAATATAATATCGTTATGTAAAAACATTCATGTCTTTCTTGCTTTTGTATCTCTTATAGTTTACCCTAAAGCTACTTAGAGTGTAACAAAAATCATGTCATAGCTAGAATATTCCCCTGGGTAGACATTAAAGAATATTTGTACAAGTTGTGGCAATGAGATGGTTTCTTGGTTTCAGATGTGAAATGAAAATATGAAGTGTATGGGCTACTAGTCACTCAGATAATCTTTGTAGCAAGTTCAAGAAAAAATAATTAGAACCTGAGAGTTATATTATTTTGATTAGTTGAGCAGATTTTAATTGCCTGGTAGTCTTTATTCATTCAGTATTATGTACTGCTTCTATATACAATTAATTAATTATTTTTTTTTGAGACAGAGTCTCACTATGTTGCCCTGGGTAGAGTATTGTGGCATCACAGCTCACAGCAACCTCAAACTCTTGGGCTTAAGTGATTCTCTTGCCTCAGCCTCCCAGGTAGCTGGGACTACAGGTGCCTGCCACAATGCCTGGCTAGTTTTTGTTGCAGTTACCATTGTTGTTTAGCTGGCCCAGGCAGATTCGAACCCACCAACTTCGGTGTATGTCGCTGGTGCTGTAACCACTGTGCTATGGATGCCAAGCCAATATATACAATGAGTTAAATAAGAAGACCAAATAGAGATCAGGACATGCTACACAAAATGGCATTTGAGGAAACAGCAGAAGGAGGAAGCTCTTTCTCTGCCCTTCTCCTACTTTTCTCCCCTCAACCAGGCCATAAAGGAATTCTCTGGCCATTGTTTTTGAGTTGGTGAAAGACACTCATTCCAGTGGTATCTTCCCTATACATGGAAGAATGTAACATCGTTTTCCTTGAAGACACAGAAACACCGAGAAGAATCTGAACAAATAGGCCTTGCTAAGTTTTCCCCAGTTTATTGCCATTAGATTAAATATTTTTGTCCCCCATTGTATTTCTGCACGACTGTCCATAAAAATGCACAAGTTTATATGTTTCATTGAGTTTTCATTTTTTTTTGGTGAAGGTTCTTGTATCACATTAAACTTATATTAAATAAATTTATATGTTTTCTCTTGTTGATCTGCCTTTTGTTATAGAGTCCTCAGCCATAAACCTTGTGACAGGTGAGGAAAAATATTACTTTTTCTCTCCTAGAGTACCTTTGAATGTATTTGTTGTAGAACAGAGGCTGGTTGGGATTGTTGCTAAAAGAGGAATTTAGAAAATATACTATTTTAGTTCATTTGATGAGCAATCACCCCCCAGTCTAACCATTAAATGAAAGCTCTTAATGAAGGGCCTACATTATTTGTAACTGAGCTATTTTCTTTTTCTTTCTTTCTTTCTTTCTTTTTTTTTTTCAGGGACAGAGTCTCATTTTGTTGCCCTCGGTAGAGTGCTGTGGCATCACAGCTCACAGCAACCTCCAACTCTTGGGCTTAGGTGATTCTCTTGCCTCAGCCTCCCGAATATCTGGGACTATAGGCACCCGCCACAACGCTCAGCTATTTTTTGTTGCAGTTTGGCCAGGACTGGGTTCAAACCCACTACCCTCAGTACATGGGGCCAGCACCCTACCCAGTGAGCCACAGGTGCTGCTTATAACTAAGCTATTTTCAATTTAAAAAATTATTAAACAAATGTCACTAAATCCAAGTGCTACCACTGATGAAATAGTACTAACAGCTACATTCTAGACTTTAGACTTCAAAAGAGCTCTTTTTTCTTACAGCAATAACAAACATTTCTGTACACAGCCTTTTAACACCCTGTATGTTTCTCAGTACTTCATAGATCCTTGAAGTTAATTGAACATGCACTCTCTAATTATCTAATTTCTATGTGAAGTATGTCTCAATTAAGGGACTCTTGCCGACCTACAGGCATTTAGCATGCTTTCTGGAGAAGTGCTTCCTCTCTGAGTGATTAGCAGTAATGAGTCCAACTGTCTCAAGAGCACAGGGACCCCCTTTTAGATTTCCCATTGTACTGGGATGATTTGCCACCCTACCCCCAGCCCATAATGTTTCTGTCTGAAATGGAAGATGTGTACTTCCCAGAACAACTTAAGATATGAATCCTAATTTAGTTCTTGCAGATCAGAGTGAGATGCAAGCCCCATATTTTTCTTTAAAGGACTGGAGACAGTCTGAATAACTGTGAGTTTATTTTTAGTCCAATGGTTCTGAAACTTTCTTGTGAATAAGAAGTGCTGGAAGAGCTTAAGTGCCAATTCCTAGACTCCAGATGCAGAGATTGTGCCTCCCTGGGAGGAGGAAACTCAGGAATTTGCACGTTTAGCAAGTACCCCAGCAGATTCACTTGCAGGCATTTTGAGCAACAGGACCACTCATCACTGAGCATATCTTATCTGGAGTTTGAAATGTCCGTGACTACTCCCACACGTAGTACAGTTGTCCCTTGGTCTCCATAGGGACTGGCATCAGGACCCTTAAACAGACACCAAAATCAGGGGCTGCTCGAGCTCTCCATTTGGCCCTCTGTGTCTGCAGGTTTTACATCTAACACAACTAAGCACAGTTGACAAAGCAGCCCTCCCTATCCACAGGTTCTGCCTTTACTGTTAATGTAGCTGTTGGTGAAGCTTTCTCCTCTTGCTTCTCTCTGTCTCTCTCTCTGACTCTCTCTCTTTGCTCGCTCTAATGCCTAAAGGTTAGTGAGAACACATGAAAAAGAAGAGTATTGATACATCAGTAGAATTCTGATAAAATAGATTACATTGAGCAGGTGTTGAAAGAGAATTTTTTTTTAATTTTAAAGATGCCCCGTAAAGATCAGATTTTTATTTATCTCATTATTTAAAGACACTGCAGACCAGTGAAATTGTTTGTAATTTCCTCCAGCTCATACATAAATGAGCTGGCTCCTAGTCCATTTTTGTTTCTGCCATAACCTGAGATCTTGTATGTCACTCTCAATTTCAAAATTTTATTATGACCAAAGACACTGAGTTATTCTAGCCTACTGCTGGCATTTTATACAGCAAGGATAAAAAAGTAATATAATCATGAGCTTAGAAAAAAGTAAAATGCCAGTATTCCACCAAATAGATTAGTAATTATACTAGCAGAAATAAAGGACAGACATGGCTTCAGGGGATCCTTTTGATCTGTTCTTCATGGTGGAAAAACAAAAAAAATCTTAATGTGTTCATACATGATTCTCAGTGATTTCTAGAAACTGCCTTTGTCACTGAAATACAGAGCAACCACAAAGTAACAAGAATCAGACACTTTTGTTCTTGTAGTAGCTGTTTCATGTCATTTACAAATGCAGACCATTGAAACTGTCAAAGTAATTTAGTGGCAAAGTGGTCAGTTTTAAACTCCAGTGTTCATTCCCTTCAGGGACTAGCACCATAACCTAACAACAACACATTTTAAAAAATAGCCATGGTGTTTATTTTTCATTTTATATTTTACAGTGGACAACATACATATGTGACTGCAATAACTTATATAGATGGCTGCTAATACGTATTTCTATCCAGAAACTTACATCTTTTTCTCCAACTAAAAGTAAATATTTGTGAAAGCAAACCAATTTCTCATTCTCTCTCACTAACTCTCCCCCGAGGAAAACAAGTGATGTTAATTTTATTGTTAGTGTTCATTGAATTTTGTGCAGTTTACTCACCTACAAAGTCATAAGAATATTTCGGGTTATTTCACAAAAAAATTTTAGAAGTTCTCTTTAGACAGTTGTTTATTGGCTCTAGATAGAGAAAATTGGAATCATTTAATTCACTACAAAGAAGTTCTAAAGATGAGATTGTTTACTGTTATCAAATGATTTGAACCCAGTTCTCTCATTCCGTTTAGAGAACAATGGTCAAAGATTTCAAATACAATTGATCGGGGTTGGGACAAGGCGTTGTTATTTTTTGAAATCACCATGGGGATCTAATGCACAGTTACACAGAAACGCACAAGTTTAGTCAAATAGAAGCTGTGCACCCAGTAGAGCACATTGCCTCTGGACAAGATGAGGATTCTGATAGTGAGGTGTAGGTGAAATGGCTTTTGCTACAAGAACACAGAGATCTCATTAAAAGTTGAAAAATAATTTTTCATGCAAATTTAAACTGGAAAGGATAGATTCTTAAAAAAACAAAAAAGGACCAGATTCTAGAAAATGCACCCCCTCTCCATAAGCACAGAATATATTTTTTCCTATTTGACAGGTTAAGAAATCAAAAGTCTATGTCTAATCTGTAGGGTAAATTGAAGTCAGAATCAGGATTGCATTTTGTGGTCACAAACGCTTTATCTTCTTGTGGGTCTGGCAGAACTCACTGCCTTTTTTGTGTACCTTTTCGGTGTTTATTGTGATCACAGCTGTCATACGGCCAGCTGTGCAATCGCTTATATAGATAGCTGCTGGATGTGCCACAGGAAGATGAACGCTTGGGAAGCGCAGGACTTCTGTGGGTCCTGCATCTCCCAAAAGAGACTGCACCCTGCCTGCCCAGTAAATGCAGAAATGAGAGGGCTGCCTCTCGGAGAGATAGAATGGGTAACAAGAACAGAAAGAAGGACATGAAGCATGAAATCAGATGATCTCAGATTTAGTTTCTAGCTCTGCTGCTAGATCAGATTAATGGGTCATCTGGGATGCTACTGACCTTCTCTTTTCTTGTCAAAAAATAGGAAAGCTGTATCAAATAATTTCTTCATTGGATCCTCATGGAGATCAAGCATGACTGTAAAAACCATAACAGTTTGTAGATTAGCAGCTACTTATATGATGGGAGATGCCATGATGTACAGAAAGAGAAATTGGTGTGAAACCCAAAGGTCTGGTTCTGGTGCTGGCTTGGTCACTTATTTTGCTTCAATGTTTGTATCATGCAGTTTTTCTGAGTTTTGGTTTTCTCATGTTAGAATGAGAATATTTATACCTGTCATGACTATTCACATGAATCTACTCACTATGTAAAAATGGAGTTAGTGTTGAACTTTAGGCCAGGAATGAGGGATACAGGGCTGAACAAGAAAATTGTAGCCCTGCTGATAGTGTTCCTCCATTGAAGGCTGGACAGTGGATCCCAGTTTCCTGGGCCCTGGCAATTTCATGAAGGGAATGCCCTGTCATTTTGTGCCAGCCGGAGGGACTGAATTCATTCTTTTGTTAATGTGCCCATTAACATTAAAAAGGTGTCTCCCATCTACCAAGACCTGGCCAAATGTAATTCTCAAGACCCCATGCCCCTGGACAAAGGACCCAAATGGAGACTTCCCACTTGGATCTTTCCCTCTGCCAGAATGTCTGGTGCTTTTTATCCCTTCTGTATTCCTTTCCATATAATAAATCCTATCTTACCACTGATCTGTGGTCTGTGGTTTCATTCTTTAAATCCCCAAGACCAAGGACTTACTGCAGAAAGAAATTCCAGTAACACTGCCATGGTGGAACTTACAGCCTAGTAAAAAAGATAATGGATATGAAGCTACTTTGTAAAGTGTTATGCAAATGTGTAATACTAGGTTTACTATTAATGTTACAAAATACAAGAAGGACAATTTAGATAAACTTAAGATAATCGATTGTTCATTTTGCTCTGTGGTTCCAAATCTTCCAAATATAAGTTAAACTCTAAGAAGTTTTTTAATTGACGTCCAGAGAATACATGAGCTCAGCTTAAGAGAGTTAGATTAGTTTGTTTCCATATTTAATTATCTAATATATATGTATGTGAAATTTCTAACAGTGTTTAAAATGTTTAAGAGTAGATATGATGTTACCAACTCAGATTCTCCAGGGGTATAATTGACTACTTGTTATTATCATGAGGTTTTAAGAGAAATTTCCCTACTGTTTTTAGGCCATTGGGAAACCAGGTAAGGAATTTTTTGTCATTTTAGCACGTGTTGATTTTAACATGTCCTGACAGGCTGTGTCAGTGGTCATAAAGCTAAGGCTGGGGAGGGTGTGGTTGACAGTAGTTTTTAGACTATGAAGAATGGGCCATTATATCTGAAAAGAGTTTTGTTTAAAATAATTTAAATTTAATTTAACATTTAAAATAAGGGCCAAAGCTATTATAGGTTTTTGACTTTTTCAAAATAATTTAAATTATATTTATTTATGTTGTTTTTCTTCTCAGTATGTGTTGTCTCTCTACTAATATCATACAAAAGTAACTTCCTGCTTACCATCTTTAAGTAAAATTAATTTATTAACTTGTAAGATAGTTTAAAATAAAAGGCAAAGCATGTGCATTCAACAGCAACTTTTTTTCTTTTTTAGGGTCAAGGTTCTCACTGTATTGTCCAGGCTGATTTCAAACTTACAGGGTAAAGCCATCTTCTCACCTCAGCCTCTGGAGGGGCACACACCACTGCACCAGGGCCTCTCAATAGGCAATTTCTATTATATACAGTCTTCCTTTTTATTCTTTCTTATTAGTATTATTGTAACTACAATAAAAACATAGTTGGGCTGGGTGCAGTGGCTCACACCTGTAATCTTAGCACTCTGGGAGGCCAAGGTGAGTGGATTGCTTGAGTTCACAAGTTCAAGACCAGCCTGAGCAAAAGCAAGACCCCATCTTTACTAAAAATAGAACAACTGAGGCAAGAGGATCTCTTGAGCTCAAGAGTTGGAGGTTCCTTGGAGCTTTGATGCCCTGGCACTCTACCCAGGGTGACAGCTTGATACTCTGTCTCAAAACAAAAACAAAAACAAAAAACAAAAAACAAAACCTTGCCTTTACATATGACATTGGAGGAAGCTTCACAAACACTTCAAATTCTAGTGAAAATGCTGGAACTAATGCTCTGAGAAGTAAATGAGGTTTCTATGAGAAGTGAGCAGTGGAGGGAAGCTCTAGGTAAGCAGTTGGTTTGACTGCCATATTGCTTAGATAGCTTTTCAAATGCTTCTGGCATATTAAGCTCCTCCTCTCTGGGCAGCAGGGGACTAATTCTCTAATTAGGACCTTGTTAGGCTGTCAAAAGATGGGGCTTTGGCACCAGCTGTGAGGGGAATGACATTTGCATCCATGTACTGTGGTCAGCACCACACTTCAAAGTAAACCCCTTCAACAACTATCAAGTTAATGTATACAACATTAATGTGCCTGGTGCTTCCAAAAGCACTGCTGTGTTTTGCATGTGCTCTCTCTCACATAAAGTTTATTTTGGGCTATTGAGGAAATCAGTGCTCAGCAACTCTAGAAAGGCCCTTGGCATTTTTATCCCCTTTAGAAGTCATTGGCCTGATAGTATCTTATATGATATAACTGTCTCATGGTGTGAAGCTTCAAAGGCAAAAGAGTAGAGGGAAAAAACTTCATGAAATAATTTCTACTTAAATTGTAACCTTGATACATGTCAGTTAACCAAATGGGAGCTGATTTAGAGATGAGAGTATAGTATTTTCTTGGCTAAATGAGTTTGAGGTTTTCTTTCTTTTTAACCCAAAGCTTATTTCCCCATGACCTTTGCAGAAATTCTCTAATTAAGTAATATCTAATATCTACCTCATTGGAATCCCTGAAAGTGATGAAGTGGCCTTGGCAAGGCACAGAGGCCCTACTCCATGAAATTATGAAAGAGAATTTTCCAGACATGCCAGGAGATTCTGAAATTCAGCTATGAGACAGTTTCAGAACCCCAGCACAACTCTATCCAAATAAGACATCCCCCAGGCATATCATAATTAACTTCACTAAAGTTAATATGAAGGAGAAAATTCTGAAAGCAGCCAGAAGTAAGAAATCCTATAAAGCTCTAAAACCTGTTCTTTGTCACAACATGAGGTGCCCCAGAATGAACAGAAGTGGCTGTGCTGGACATTAGGAACAGGCATTAAAATGTATCAGAACTAAAGAACCTCCAACAACCAAATCTTCCTGGAAAAACTTTAAAATATACCTTTATTTCTTCTACAATTCTTGTGAAAATTCTATTCCACTAGTCTTTAGACCAAAATCTAGCACAATTTTAGATTATACAATCATATTGTAAG
The DNA here is from genome assembly GCA_963574355.1 of Loris lydekkerianus. Lineage (NCBI taxonomy): Eukaryota > Metazoa > Chordata > Mammalia > Primates > Lorisidae > Loris > Loris lydekkerianus. The sequence goes on along the minus strand of CAUYPK010109646.1, from coordinate 5,425 downwards.
GTCCTTTACAGTTTACAAATGAGCTTCCAGATATTATTTTATTTAACCCTCAAACCAATACGAGGTAGTTTTAACTGAATGTCTTACAGTAGTTTTATACTAGGAAACTGATGCTCCATAGGAATTAAGTGAATTGCACATGAACTACAATGCCAAAGAAACAAAGTAGATCTCAAACTCAGCCCTTTTGACTCTAAATGTAGTGTGATTCCCACTGCACTGTGCCCCACACCGTTCTGCCTCCATGGATTTAGCAGGTTTCTTCATTTCAGCATTGAGTGTGCAATTGGTGAGCACCGACTAATCTCCGCTAAGTATCTCTTGAATAAACTGGCTAAAGCCATTCTGCTGTTTGGCCCGAAGGTGTTAACAGCATTGTGATTAACTTTGTCATACCCCAGCTATACTTTTTACAGAAACAAAACAACTTCTTGGATTCAATGCCTCAGGAGAACAGAGGTTATGAGGCAGCAAAGGAATTGGAAATAATTCCAGGATATGACTAGGAGAGAGTGTAGCTGAAGTGGGGAGAGACAAAATCACTGGAGAAAGGAAAGTCAAGAGACAAAGAGACAGAATATTGGAAACGTTATAGACATGGCATGGAAACGCCCAAGAATCATGACAGGAGCAGTATCAGAGTGAGTGACAATGTGGGAGGTCTGAAATCTTAGGGGAAAGGGGGAGAGTGATGGCTGTAACCAAGAAGAGTGGTAGGTGGCTTATGCAAATGACATTAAATCCAAGGTAGAGGAGAGTGATGTTAAGTGAAGAGGGAGAATGATCTGGGGAACTAGAAATGAACAACAAGCAAAGGTACCCGTCCTACTCTCTGCTGCAGGTATATGAAGGCCATGGGATAGAAAATAGCCACCACCTCAGAGGGTGGCAACAAAAACTATGTCTTCAGGGAAAAAGCCAGGATTTATGTAGAGCAAGAATATAAAGCAAACATTCAGAGAAGAGACTTAGGTTCGAGGAAATTTTGTTGGTGACTAAAGAAGAATTCCAGAATTCCAGAGGGCATGGTGGAAAAGTTTGAGTTGGAGGAAGGGGGACAATAAAGGTTAGAAGGACACATTGTGTAAGCTGGTCTTGCCCTCATCACAAGGTGGAGAGCCTATTTTCTCTTCCCTTGAATCACTGCTGTCTCTTGACTAACAGAATACTTCTCCCCTTGGAATGCTCCCTTTGGTGACTCAGCTGTCATACTGCGAGAGATTGAAGCCATAAAAAGAGGCCACATGGAGTGGAACCAAAACTCTCTGGTTAACTTCCTACTGAAGCTTTCCACTCAAAGCCAGCTTCAACTGTCACCCATGTGAATAATCTGCCATCTTGAACATCCTAGTCCAATAAAGCTCCCAGATGCTGCCCCAGCTGACATCATAAGTGAAGAATCATCCAGCTGAACCCATTCAACACATTGAATCATGAGAGATGAAATGGTGGATGGTTAAACCATTATGGTTTTTTTGGTTTTTTTTTTTTTTTTTTTTTTTTTTGGATTTTTTGGCCGGGGGGGGGCTTGAAACCAACCCCGCAACCATATGGGGCCGGCACCCTACTCCTTTGAGCCACAGACACTGCCCGAAACCATTATGGCTTTGAGCAATTTTGGTATGGTGATGACTGAAACAGGGATTCACAAAGTCATCTAGGGGATTAGGGTAGATCGATGAGGAATAAATAAGGTGACTTGGGTTCTTTTGTAACTTACAATATCAAAGATAAAGGTTTGATGAGCTAATCTTTTTTTCCGCTGAACAATTAGAAGAATAAAATTGGCTTGGTGCCTGTAGCTCAGGTACCAGCCAATTGCACCAGCCACATGCACCAAGGCTGGTGGGTTCCAGCCCAGCCTGGGCCTGCTAAATAATAATGACAACTGCAACCAAAAAATAGTCAGGCAGTGTGGTGGGTGCCGGTAGTCCCAGCTACTTGGGAGGCTGAGGCAAGAGAATCGCTTAAGCCCAAGAGTTTGAGGTCACTGTGAACTGTGATGCCACAGCACTCTACAGAGGGTGACATAGTGAGACTCTGTCTCAAAAAAAAAAAAAAAAGAAGAAGAAAATTGCCTTGAGAAGTGTACTTCTACCTGTAGTCTCTGTGCTGAGTCACATCACAATAACGACTGCCTTTCTGCTTCAATGCACATTTTCTGCCACTGAAACTTGCACATAAGCAAGGTGCTGAGCTCCAACTCCAGATCTGAAGAGGAGGCCTCCAGATGAATTGTGATTGCAAGCTGAATCTTAAAAATTATTTCTACTTCAAAGGTGCCTTCATCCTTCATCCAAAAACCATCACCAGACACTCGGGTATTAGGACTCTGCCTCATCCCTCAGGTGTGATTTCCCTCTCCTTCAAGGAGACCCTCTGAATGGCTTTCAGGTTAATGTGAAAGAAGCTTAAAGATGCAAATGAACTGAGTAACCATGACAACAAAGAAGGGAAGAAAAGAAAACAAAACAATTATGCCTGTGCAAATTGCTTTGTGAAGCATCAAGGTGACAGAGAACATGGATGTCACCAATAATGCCTAATGGCCAATGACAAATGATGCAGAATGAGTTAAGGCCAATGGCATCTGTTAGGGCAGCTTGGTTAGGGAGGAAGCTAGGACTTCACAAATCACTGGTCTCTGCTCTTGTTCACAATGTGGCGGTGTGCATGAGTGTACGTGTTTTAGTGTTTATTGAGCACCTACATAGCAATAATTGTCAGGGAAGAATACATTATGTTTTACCAAATAATTTTCGGTCCAAGCTTTTCTGGACTTCTGCTCTAATAGCACCTGAGACATTACTCCACTGAAGCCCTTACCTAGTCAAACTCTAATTGGCATGAGGCAGAGCAATGTTTCTCCAGCTATAATGCGCACATGATTGACCTGGGCATTTCATTAAAATGTAGACTCTGATTCAGTAGGTCTAGGCTGGGTTCAAGATTCTGCATTTCAAATGAACTCCTCCCAGGACCACACATTGAGATGTAAGCACATAGGCTTAAAAGTATAGATTCTAGGCCCTAGGTGCCATGGCACATGCCTATAATCCTAGTACTCTGGGAGGCCAAGGCAGGTGGATTGCCTGAGCTCAGGAGTTAGAGATCAGCCTGAGCTAGAGTGCGTTGTGGTGCACACCTGTAGTCCCAGCTACTAGGGAGGCTGAGGTAAGAGGATCACTCGAGCCCAAGAGTTTGAGGTTGCTGTGAACTAGGAAGCCACAGCATTCTACCAAGGGTGACAAAATGAGACTATGTCTCAAAACAGAAAAAAAGAGTATAGATTCTAGGCCAGGCACAGTGTCTCACACCTATAATCCCAGCACTCTGGGAGGCCAAGGTGGAAAGATTGCTTGAGTTCAGGAGTTCAAGATCTGCCTGAGCAAGAGCAAGACCCCACCTCAAAAAAAATAGAAAAATATGGGCACAGTGGGTCACGCCTATAATCCCAGCACTCTTGGAGGCTGAGGCAGGTGGATTGCCTGAGCTCATGGATTTGAGACCAGCCTGAGCAAGAGCAAGATCCCATCTCTAAAAATAGCCAGGCGTTACCATGAGCATAGCAGAGGCTTAGAAATGTTAGAAGAGTCTGCTTGATTTTTGCCCCTCCAAGATGCCAGTCATGGCCAACACCTGGGAACTTAGTTCCATCGGCAGCATTCTCACAAGAGGTTAATTAGGATCAAGTTTCCCTACCTGGTAAACACATGACATCCTTTCCAAGTGCGTAACATTTGAAACATTCCTGCCTCCTCCCAGAGTTCAGAAATTTGTAACAATAACCTGGGGATGGAGGCTCATGCCTGTAATTATAGCACTCTGGGAAGCCAAGGAGGGAGGACTGCTTGAGCTCAGGAGTTTGAGACTAGCCTGAGCAAGAGTGAGACCCCCTCTCTATTAAAAATAGAAAAATTAGCTGGGCATGGTGGCACATATTAGTAGTCTCAGCTACTTAGGGAGCTGAGGCAGGAGGATCGCTTGAGGCCAAAAGTTTGAGGTAGCCATGACCTGTTATGCCATGGTACTCTATCATGGGTGACTGAGTGAGACCCTGTCTCAAAAAAAAAAAAAAAAAAAAAAAAAAAATTGGCTGGGTGTGATGGCTCATGCCTATAATTCTAGCACTCTGAGAGGCCAAGGTGGATGGATGACTTGGGCTTAGGGTTTTGAGACCAGCCTGAGCAAGCGGGAGACCCCATAGAAAAATTAACCAGGTGTAGTGGCAGGCACCTATAGTCTCAGCTCCTTGGGAGGCAAGAGAATTGCTTGAGTCCCAAGAGATTGAGTTTGCTGTAAGCTATGATGATGCCAGGGCACTCTCCCAAGGGTGACAGAGACTGTCTCCAAAAAAAAAAAGCAGCAATGACATCCTAGACTCTAGATTTTATCTCTGGCGCTTTTTTTTCCCAATCTGTATGTGAAAGAAATGGAAAAGTGAGGGAATAAGAAAAAGAAAGAGGCTCAGCTCCCGTAGCACAGTGGGTAGGGCGCCAACCACATGCACCGAGGCTGGTGGGTTCAAACCGGCCTGGGCCAACTAAGACAGCAATGACAACTGCAACCAAAAAATAGCCAGGCATTGTGGTGGGCACCTGTAGTCCCAGCTACTGGGGAGGCAGAGGCAAGAGAATCGCTTAAGCCTAGGAGTTTCAGGTTGCTGTGAGTTGTGATGCCACAGCACTCTACTGAGGGCAACAAAGTGAGACCCTGTCTCAAACAAACAAACAAAAAAAACCCAACTCCCAGAGTTTGGAGGCTCATCTGGTGGGATGCTCAGATCAAGGATGCATTGGCATGACAGTTAAGGACTCTCAGAGATCATGGAAAACCTTGTATGTTTTACAAGGCTAAAACAATGAATGAGGCTAGAAGTTAGAACGTTTGCTAGGATTCTGTGGCTTTTCTTGGAGTGAGACATTTTATTCGTCTCTGAGCCAAAAACAGACCATGTATTTTTCAGGAATGGTTAAAGTTCAGCAGTCAGGGCTGGGGGAGACAGAATACAGATTAGGAGGCTTCACCTTCATATCCTTTGTGAAATGAGGAGTATAAAAACATACCAATAAAGAAATCATCTGTGGCCTCCCCCCAAAAAAATAAATAAATAATCAAAATAAAAATAGCCGGCTGTTGTGGCGGGCACCTGTAGTCCCAGCCACTTGGGAGGCTGAGGCAAGAGAATCACTTGAGCCCAAGTGCTCAAGTTGCTGTGAGGTATGATGGTACAGTACTCTACCAAGGGCAACAAAGTGAGATTCTGTCTCAAAAAATACATACTGTATATACTTGAGTATAAGCCGACCCAAGTATAAGCCGACCCCCTTAATTTTACCCTAAAAACTGGGAAAACTTAGTGACTCGAGTATAAGCCGAGGTGGAAAATGCAGCAGCCACTGGTAAATTTCAAAAATAAAAATAT
>CAUYPK010109645.1:0-37214 GCA_963574355.1 Loris lydekkerianus | reverse complement strand
AGAGATCTCTCCTCAGAGGTCCCTCCTCAGAAGCAGCATAACAAAATCCAAACTTGGCAAAGAGCCACAGTATACAAAATAATGATAAGAGGCAAAGAGCCGCATTCATTTTGGCCGGGAGCCGCGTGTTCGCCATCCCTGATCTTAGTGATGATTATTTTCTTGAAGTTTCCTTCTCCTCGTTTCTACTTTTTCTTTCTGTTTTAGTGTTTTGTTCTCTGTGTCTCATGGTAGAGGTTTTCCTCATAGCCAAGCACAGTGGCTCATGCCTGTAATCCCAACACTTTGGGAGTTTAAGGTGGGAAGATCACTTGAGCCTAGGAGTTCAAGGCTGCAGTGAGTCATGACAGAATGAGACTCTGTCTCTAAAACAAGTAAAATAAAATTTAAAAGAAGAAAAGAAGAAAAAATTATAGAAGAGGTTTTTCTCAGACAACTGGTAATCATGGTTGTTTATTTTGGGGGTAAAGAGGCAGGCACAGGCCTCATGCTAGTAATCAGAGCACTTTAGAGGCCAAGAAGAAAGGATTAATTGAGGCTAGGAGTTCAAGACCAGTCTGTGTCTCTACAAAATTTTTTAGCTGGGTGTGCATCTGTAGTCCCAGCTAGTTGGGAATCCATGGTGGTAAGATCATTCAAGGTTAAGTGAGCTTATGATCACACCACTGCACTCCATTCTGTGTGACAGAGTGAGAGTCTGTCTCTAAATAAAATGATCAATTAATTAATTTTTTTTTTTTTTTTTTTTTTTTGAGATACAGTTTTACTCTGTCACCCTGGGTCGAGTGCCATGGCATCATCATAGCTCACAGCAAACTCAAACTGTCAGGCTCAAGTGATCCGTCAGCCTCCCAAGTGGCTGGGACTGTAGGCACCTGCCATAATGCCCAGCTAGTTTTTTCTGTTTCTAGTAGAGACTGGGTCTCACTCTTGCTCAGACTGGTTTTGAACTTCTGAGCTCAAGGGATCCATCCACCATGGCATCCCAGAGTGCCAGGATTACAGGTATGAGCCACCACAAACTAGCCTAAAATTTTAATTTTTTTTTTTTTTAAACAGAGTCTCAAGCTATCGCCCTGGGTAGAATGCCATGGTGTCATAGCTCACAGCAACCTCAAACTCCTGGGCCCAAATGATTCTTTTGCCTCAGCCTCCCAAGTAGCTGGGACTACAGGCGCCTGCCACAATGCCCAGCTACTTTTTGGTTGTAGTTGTCATTGTTGTTTGGCAGGCCTGGGCTGGTTTTGAACCCACCAGCTCTGGTGTGTGTGGCTGGCGCGCTCTAGCCACTGAGCTACAGGCACTGAGCCCTAAAATTTTAATTTTTAAAAGATGATTATGTAAAGACTTGAAGGAAGGAAAGAAATCAGCCATATTCTGTCTGACAATTAAGTTCTGGACTTGTCCTAGAAAAAGTGCTACACACCGGGCAGTGCCTGTGGCTCAAAGGAGTAAGGCACTGGCCCCATATGCTGGAGGTGGCAGGTCCAAACCCAGCCCCAGCCAAAAATTGCAAAAAAAAAAAAAAAATAGCACTACACATCGCATTGCTGAATATCACAGTGGTCACCTTCAAAGTACTCCCCTTGGGAAGCTAAGTACTGATGCCAGCGCCTAGTCTACCCTTCAAAGTAAGTTTGGAACTCCGTCAGAGCTGTCATCATACAGCAGGCAAAAACATGCAAAAACAATAATGAAAGCCACTCAGCAAGACATCCCCACATATCTACAGAAACATAGCTGTGAGACACTGAGATACCAAAGTTATGAGGCCAGGTGCAGTGGCTCACGCCTGTAATCCTAGCACTCTGGGAGGCCGAGGTGGGTGGATTGCCTGAACTCATGGGTTCAAGACCAGCCTGAGCAAGAGCCAGACCCCGTCTCTAAAACATAGCCGGGCGTTATGGCATGTGCCTGTAGTTCCTTAGTAGGATTTTAGGTTGCGGCAATATTGAATGCATGTTACTTATCTAAAAAAGGATTGTTCAGCCAGGCACAGTGGCTCATGCCTGTAATCCCAGTACTCTGGGAAGCTGAGGCCGTGGATTGCCTGAGCTCAGAAGTTTGAGACCTACCTGAGCAAGAGCAAGACTCCATCTCCAAAAAAAAAATACCCAGGCATTGTGGCAGGCACCTGTAGTCTCAAGCTACTAAGCTACTAGGGAGGCTGAGGCAAGAGGATCGCTTGTGCTCGAGAGTTTGAGGTTGCTGTGAGCCATGACACTACAGCACTCTACCAATGGCAACAAAGTGAGATACTATCTCAAAAAAAAAACAAAAACGGATTGTCTATTTTATTTCTTTCAAACTTTAACTTGATAGTCTCCCGAGTAGGGTATAAGAAGCCCAGAAGATTTTTTAAAACTATCTTTTGGGCTGCAAGAAAAATACCAAAGGCCTTTTATTTGTAATGGTTTTATTCACCATTGTCTAATTTCTATTTTTGTTGGAAAATGTTTTAAAATAAACATTTTATAAATAAACGTACACATATTGGTGTACATGCTCAACATTCATTACTAATAAAGGTCCATGATCAAAAGAATTTGGAGGCCATGGCATTAAACTGTGGATTTCTGTAAAGACAGATTGCATTGATTTCAATTCACACATGATTTTATTTATAGCTAAATTATGAGAAAATCTGCTACATGTGACATTGTACAGAAATTATGCTTGCCATAGGAATGAAACTAATGTAGCTGCGAGAACTCAGCACTCATCCCCGAACAAACCTCCACCCTAACTTTGATAATGCAAGAAAAATACATTTTTACCTCTGCATTGAACACTGATTCTTTCCTGATGGCCTTGTAGGCACTACTCTCTACAGTGCCTTGGGGACCATATTCATTTTTTTTTTAACCACATTAAATTAACAATGACATTACGTGTCCAGCTGCCATGGCAAATATGAGTTCTTCTGCCTTCATAAAAACTGATAGGAATACACATGCCCTTTTAAGTATGCATTGTTCCATGGACCTTCAGTTCACTGTGTGTGGCAATAATGTTAAGGAGTAACTTAGGGTCTGTGAAACAATAAAAATAAGGGAACTGAAACTAAGAGAACCAGTGATTAAGGAGAGGTACATTCAGCAAAGGCTGCTGACCTTGGCTTAGTTGTTAGTTGAAAGGAGCAGTTATACATTAGCTTTTTTTTGAGACAGAGTCTCACTTTGTCACCCTTGGTAGTGCTGTGGCGTCATGACTCACAGCAACCTCAAACTCTAGGGCTCAAGAGATCCTCCTGCCTCATCCTCCAGAGTAGCCAGGACTACAGGTGCCTGCCACCATACCCAGCTAGTTTTTAGAGAAGGGTCTCACACTTGCTCAGACTGGTATGGAACTCCTGACCTCAAGCAATCCACTCACCTCTTCTTCCAGAGCAGTAGGATTACAGGTATGAGCCATGGTGCCGGCCTAACTTTTGTACTTGAAACTCGATTATTTCATTCTTTTTGCTTTGCCTATCTTTAGTAATTGTCTGTAATTCCTAAAGGATTCAACTTAATTAATACAGTGTTAAGCAGGGATCCATAAATGGAGTTTTAATTTAGAGATATCCTATTATAGCTCAATGTTTCCAGCATAATGAATTCCCTATATGATTATAATTTTGATTAAACTAGAACCTACAAAAATACTGTAATAGGCCAGGGGCAGGAGCGCAAGCCTATAATCCTAGCACTCTGGGAGGCCAAAGCAGGAGGATCCCTTGAGGCCAGGAGTTCAAGACTAGGCCAAGAAAGAGTGAGACCTTGTCTCTACTAAAAATAGAAAAATTAGCCAGGTTTGAGGGAGCACATGGAGTCCCAGCTACTCAGGAGGCTGAGGCAGGAGGATCACTTGAACCCAGAAGTTTGAGGTCGCTGTGAGTAGGCAGAGCCATGGCACTGTAGCCTCAGGCAGCAGAGTAAGACTATATGAAAAAAAAAAACCAAAAAAAAAAACTAGTAAATGTTTCTGAATTAATAGGTCCGTAAATAGATCCAAAGTTTGACCCAGATCTTTAATAGCTTAAATGTATTCAAATAATTTACATCAGTTAAATAATATATTACAGATTTATTACTATATCCTTTACCAAGGCAAAGCAAAAAAGCATACCTTTATGGTTATAGAAAAAAATAAAAGTACATTTGCATGAAAATATAGTACGAAGTCGCTGCAACGGTCTAGGATTTACCTGCCACAAGAGGGCAGTAGCGCTCAACCATTAATGGGGACCCCTACAGAGCAACCGAGGCGTCTAGAGAGAAATCATTAGAGCCCATTGTTAATGCATCAGTCTATGAAAGGGCCGAGAAAACAGGAACCACCGCGCAGACGCATTCGGAGCTTCTGCCTCTGTAACAATAAGACAGGAAATAAGCAACTGGGACTTGTGAAAGAGAGCGACCTCGCTTCCCGTCCTAGTGTCCTCGCGTCACCATGGAGATGGCGACTGGTGTAATAATGGCTGCAGATAGGGGTCTGTTCGTTTGGATGTTCAGATAAGAGCACTGTGGAACAGAGGTCTTTAATGGGGATTCGGCGAGGGCAGAATAAAGGAGATGGGGAGCGGCAGAACTGTTTTGTCTCAGAAAACTAGGACTGGTTTGGGGGTGTCCTAAGGTGAATTTTATTTTACTTTAATTTAATTCATAACATTGGAGCACCATGATAATCAAAGCAACCTTTAGAAACCTGCATCATTATCTTGTAAAGTTTCCAGGAAGCTAATTTGTAGAAAGAAGGATCAATTATAAAAAATGCACCCTCAATATTTTCAGTAATGTATATTGATTGGTTTAGTATTACCCATAAAACAGATGAATCAAGTATTTTTAATGTGCTCTCATGCCAACATCTGTTTTGTTTTGTTTTTATTTTTTTGAAGCAGATATTTTATTATGAAAGTAATTATAATGTAGTTACCAAGTACCAGCCACTAACCATGTATAATAACAAGGGTTTTACATTTATTGTTTTATTTATTCTTGTTTTGAAATTTTGAATTTTTTAATTATGGTAGGCACATAATGGTTGTACATGGGATATTTTGGTGTTTTGTTTTTATTCATAATTGTCACTAATATTACTGAGCTATAATCTGGAAAGACTTTTAGTATTTGAAAAACCTAATTCAATTACTCCTTAATTTAATGTTTCAATTCAGAATTTAATGGAACGCTTAGAATTGAGTGAGAAAAAATAGTGCCTCTCTGGGTATGTGTGTGTGTGTTTTAAAACGGAGAATTTTAGAAAAATAATCGTTTCCACATGTTTTAAAATTAACTTCAAATAAAAATTGAGACTTGTGAATGTTGTCCACATTGTATGAGCCTTTCCTATCTCACATTGTACTTTTTGTTGTAATTGGTCCTTCAAAACATAGGAAAGTTTAACCTAATTCAGGGAACCCCATTCCTTTGTGTTGATAAAAGACAAGAAAATAAAGCATGTTCTATTTTGTAATTCTAATAGGCAATCATTACTGTTAATAAGCTATTGGATAGAAAATTTGACATTTGAAAATTCATACTCAATTATAAGTATGATTTAAAATTCATACTCAATTATAAGTATGATTTAATTCCTCCATCATATTATATAGAACTCTGTTTGTTAACTGCTGTGTAGTATTCCCTTATATGAATATACCAAAATCAGCTAACTCAAATCAGCTAACATTTATTGGATTAGGCACTGAGTTAGACACTAGGAATAAACAAAAGAAATCCTGGGTGGGAGGCATCTGTAATAATTCCATACATGTAATCAATATTACACTTTGTCACTGAGTGTTGCTATTAACTCTGTGACAGATTTTTTGCATACATTTTCTTACTAATCCTTATAACAATTCTGTTTTATGGAAGAAGAAATTGAGGCTTGGAGCAATTAAGTGACCCACTCAAGATCACTAAGCTAGCTGGGGTACAGCCAAAGTTAGGACCTAGATCCATTGAACTCTCAAGTATATATTCCTTCCATTGGACCATTCTATCAGGATGATTAGCCATTGACTCCTGGGAAGAAGTACCTTTTAGGAATGACAGCTTAACAGTTTTCAATTTAACAAATTTACACACATAATGGTGTGCAGATACTACATATTTTTAAATAATGTTAAATTAGAAAATATTTCAAATATAGGCTAACACCTGCATAGCCATTGCAGAGCTGTATTCTATATCCAATCTATATTTTATACCATATTTGAGTCAGCCTTTTGTTTTTACAGAAATAAGCCATTGTAAGAACTATTTAGGTTTTCTACCCATCCATGGATCCCAATCTCTTTTCTTCCTCTCTGATATTATCATGATAATATTATCATGAATTTCATATTTATCAGTTTTATGAATAATTACATAATTTGCTATATGCCTACAAATCCATAAACAACATAATATTACTTTTTAGGTTTTTAGACTTTTCAAAATGGTAGTCAAAAGTATATATTGTTCTACAAGTTACTCTTTGGTTCGATATGTTTTTAAGATTCCTCCATCATATTATATAGAACTCTTACTGTTTGTTAACTGCTGTGTAGTATTCCCTTATATGAACATACCAAAATTTATCTGTCCATATTCCTGTAATTACATATTTAAGCAAGATTCAAGTATGGTTTGGGCTCAAAATATATCTTATGAACCATAATCATAATACTGGAACATGTTAATTTTAATTATAAAAGTACATTACTATTAAAGTAGTTTAATAATAAAACTATCCACACTAACTTTGTTTTTTTTTTCTTGATGCAGATTATTCTCGAATTGAAATATGGAACATTGGTGATACTGTCCTGGAATACCTATACCACTGGCTGCACATCTGTTTAGCTCTCATAGAGATAAACAAAACAGTGAATAGTACTATTACCCCTCCTTTGCCCTCCAGGTCTGACAACTATATTTATGCAAAAATGCCAGGGGATAGTTTGCAATGGACATGATAACAGAATTGGTATTGCGTTTAGGTACTGTGTTCAATTTTGTCTGTTAACTGTCTTTTAAAACATTTACCTCAGTACTTTCTAACATCAAAAGGTCTACCTAAGGAAGACCTAGATAGGAAGACCTATCTAAAAAATACCCAGCTAAGGTAGCCATAACCAAACATAACTATGTCACAGGATGTATTTGAAAGTATCCTTTTAGTTTGAGCTATGTATCTGCTGTGGTTGATTGAGGAATTATTTTTCATCACTTTGAACTTAAGTAAGTAAAGGCTGAGGATTTAGAGGAAAAAAAATTTATACCAAAAGTGTAACAGATAATAAAGATTTTAAGAAATGGACTGAGAATTGTTTTCTAATTTTTCAAAGACTTCTCTGAACACCAACCCTCCTTTTCTCTCTTCCCAGTTGTTCGCCTTACTTAACAACTTAAAGTCTATTTTTTTTTTTTTTTTTAGAGATAGAGTCTCACTTTGTTGCCCTCGGTAAAGTGCTATAACATCACAGCTCACAGCAACCTCCAGCTCTTGGGTTTAGATGATTCTTTTGCCTCAGCTGCCCAAGTAGCTGGGACTACAGGCACCTGCCACAACACCCAGCTATTTTTTTGTTGCAGTTTGGCTGGGGCCGGGTTCGAACCTGCCACCCTTGGTATATGGGGCTGGCGCCCTACTTTCTGAGCCACAGGTGCCACCCACAACTTAAAGTCATTTTAATGAACAGAAATGTTTGTGGGAAAATGTCTGTGACTCATGGAAAAAAGAAACCCTTTTTACAACAACAACAACAAAAACCCTCTCAAGTTCAAGAACTACAAAAAGAAGTTATATTTGTTTAAAGCTTATTATTATAATAAACGACTGCTCTGTTGTGAGATTTCATCTTCACAATAAGATATCTGATGACAGAGTCCATTTTTAATAAAATTTTGGGATATTAAACTTTTATTAGGTTGACAAAATGTGATGTGTTCCAAACATAGTTTGAGACTGGAGGTCCCTTTTTAACCTTTTATGATAAGATGGCAGTGTTATTAGCAATCCTCATCTCTCGGGTGATTGCATACCGGGTTTTAACTCATAAGCCTGTTTCATATTTGGAAAAGGGCTTTTGAGGGCACTTGCAGCAACATTTCTAGGAGCAATGTTCTTAAAGATATTAAACTGATAGTCACATATCCTGATAACTTCAGAACTAGCTTATAGAGTTCACTCTAAATACAAATGGCATTTTAGGTAACAAGGAAGGGAAGATTTTGCAGAATACTATGTTTTTAGCCATTATCATGGGATTTAAGTTAACTAAATGTGGTTTCTAGCTTAAAAATAACAAATGCCATACATTGGTACACATTTTGAAGTATTTTCACAAGATAGCTTATTTGAACAAGTTCACAATTGACATTGACAGGGGTGCAGGTCTCAGTTTCCAAAACGAGTGGGGGAAGTTTGAAAGAGAAAACATTTTTGCACATTTTTGCCATTTTTTCAGGCCATTCCCTGTGCTACAGGATGAAGTAGGTGGTTGATTGCCCTTGCCAGCATCCCGGACACCTCACCAACACCTTCCACCTTCTTTCTGGGCTGAGGGCCATACTATCAGTTTTTAGAAACCAAAATTAAGGAACTGACAAGCAGGACCGTATTTTGCTTCATGAGACGGGCTCTTCAGCCACAGCTGTTTGAATTGCAGTTGGCCTTTCACCAAAGTGAGGTCAATTTGTGAAATGGCCCAGTATAAAAAATACCCAAACTGTGGACAAACAAAAGTGGGAAATAGCAGCTGGAGCAATGTCTAAAAGGATATTAAGTGTTTAGAGAGGCCAAAGGTGTCATGACAGGCCTTAAAGAAGAAGCATACTGCCTTCTACAAGTTAGTAGTTAGTAGACGGTACGAGTGGAGTAAAGGTATAGAGAGGGAGTAGTTGATCGGGGAGAAGAATGGGCACAAGGAGAAGTGGAAACTGAAAGTCATGAAGTTAACATTAGTAACATTAATGTTAAAAGATTAACTGGAAGATCCATGAGTTTGGGTGCAGAGACTCCCAGAGTTGTCTTGGATGCAATTCCAGTCCAACTGCTGTGTTCTTTTTTGTTGTTGTTGAGACAGTCTCACTATGTTGCCCTGGGTAGAGTGCTGTGGCATCACAGCTCACAGCAACCTCAAACTCTTGGGCTTAAGCCATTCTCTTACATCAGCCTCCCAAGTAGCTGGGACTATAGGTGCCCACCGCAACTCCTGGCTATTTTTTGTTGCAGTTGTCATTGTTGTTTTTAGCTGGGCCAGGCCGGGTTCAAACCTGTCACCCTCAGTGTATGTGGCTGGTGCCGTAATCACTGTGCTACAGGCGCCGAACACAACTGCTGTGTTCTTGAAGGCTTGTGTGTGCTGCTGAAACTACAAGGTGGTTTTGGTCTAGGTTCAGTTGCTCATGACACAAAGATACAATTGTCGAGACAAGGATTGCCAAGGCATAAAGGAATTTTTGATATGACAGATGGGAGAAACTGTTTCAAATCTCTCTCTCTCTAATGGACACCACAGGGTTTTAAAGGAGAGGCCATGTGCCTTGTGGCAGGTTATGGTGCAACTAACAAGGAGCTGGGTGCACTGGGGGGCAAGTTTTGGGGTATGGTGTATCTTAGCATCAGGAAGTCTGCCCAGGAGCCTTCAGAATCTCAGTTCTTTTGTCTTATAGAAAATCTCCCTTTTCTGGTAAACAAAAGATCAACTAGTTAGTTGAGAAAGAGGATTATGAAAATCATATAGGGGTTCACTGAAATTCGTTCAGTACATTTTCAGAAGTCTAAAGTGGTTGGAATTCTCTCTTGTATAACCATAGGAGTGTGGTAGTGATGATATTATCTTATACCGATTCACCTTGCATCCATCTTTTCAGCATTCTCCAGCTAAAGTTACCAAAGTTGGGTTCTATAATATTAGGAAGCTTCTGTGTGCCCTTGGTTCACTGCTGCAGTTACCATCAGTACTACACCAAACGATTGAAGAACTCTTTGCAAGACTGTATCTGGGAAATCAATCTTCTAGCTTTGGGAAAATCCCATGACTGCTTCATTACAATGTCCCAAAGGCATTGGGAGAATACAGAATTCAAAACACCATTTCAAAAACTCCAATCATCTAGAATATTGAGCTTTTTTTGGTGTAACTAATTCCCCATTCACTCTCTTCAAGCCCCTTGGTAGGGGCCTTTATATTTTACTGTTTATTCTTTTTATTTTTAGCAAAGTAATACACGAGTCAATTCTTTTTGCTGAGGAGTTGTTAAACAACCCATGGGCCAAATCTGCTCCACTGCTTATTATAGTAAATAAAGTTTTATTGGCACAGCTATGCCCATGTCATCTATGGTTACCTTCACACTACACGGGCAAGGATGAGTAATTTGCCCCAGAGACCACGTGGGCCATAAGGCCCCAAATATTTACTGCCTGTTTGCAGCAGAAATTTGCCAACCCCTATTGTGGCTATAGTTTTATGGTTACCTCCATACTGCTAAATAATATGGTTTTGTGTTACCTTTTTTCCCCCCATGATTTAGAGAGTATCTATTTTAACCTCCCTAAACCAATACAAAGCTTTAGCTCCTTCTTTACCGCATGCACACACATACACATACAAATACATACACACAAACACACGTACTTCCCATATATTCTTTCTAATATTATTACACGGTAATTTAAGTTGGAATAAATCAATATTTTGTGCTTACATCATGATGATCATGTATGCTATTTAGGGCTTAGCCATGTAGTAAATTACAATTGTTTTCCATTCCTGCACATCTTTTTGTTTTGCCTGGAATTGATGTCAAAAGTAAACTGCAGTGGCTATAATAATATTACACACATAAATTTCAGAACAAAGAATATTATCATGACAAAGAAGGTTATTTCAGGCGGCATTCATAGCTCAGTGGGTAGGGCATAAGCCACATACACCGAGGCTGGCAGGTTTGAACCCAGCCTGGGCCAGCTAAAATCAACAATTATAACCGCAACAACAACAAAAAACACTTGGGCATTGTGGTGGGTGCCTGTAGTCCCAGCTACTTGGGAGGCTGAGGTAAGAGAATCTTTTGAGCTCCAGAGTTTGAGGTTGCTGTGAGCTGTGACACAACAGCACTCTACCAAGGGTGACATAGTGAGACTGTCTCAAAAAAAAAAAAAAAAAAGTTATTTTATAATGAAATGGGGTCAGTTAAGAAGATATGACAATCTTAAACATTTATTTATTTTATTTCAAAGTATTATGAGGGTACAAATATGTTTGAGTCATAATTGTATGGCTGTCATCCAGATAGTCTTCACTGTACCCATTAGATAAGTTTTTGTCCATTTCTCATACTCCCATATTAAACTTTTTTTTTTTTTGAGACAGAATCTCACTATGTTCAGCCCTCCATAGAGTGCTGTAGCATCACAGCTCACAGCAACCTCCAACTCCTGGGTTCAAGTGATTCTCCTGCCTCCGCCTCCCACGTAGCTGAGACTACAGGCACTGCCACAGTAGCTGCCACAATGCCTGGCTATTTTTTGGTTGCAGCCGTTGTTTTGATGGGCCGGGCTGGATTAGCACCCGCTAGCTCAGGTGTATGTGGTTGGCACCTTAGCCGCTTGAGCCACAGGCGCAAAGCCTTAAGCGAATCTCTTGCCTCAGCCTTCTGAGCAGCTGGGACTCCAGGTGTCCGCCACAATGCCCAGGTATTTTTTGGTTGCAGTTGTCATTGTTGTTTAGCAGGCTCAGGCCAGGCTCAAACCCGCCAGCCTTGGTGTATGTGGCTGGCGCCCTATCCACTGAGGTACAGGCCCCCCCATCTTAAACATTTTTATACCTATTAATAATAACAGAGTTTCAAAATACATGAAGCAAAAACTGATAGAAGATAAGTGGTTGCCTAGAGCGGGAGGTTTGGAGGAAAACAAGAGTGATTAATGGGTATACAATTTCTTCTTTGGGTATTGAAAATATTCTAAAATTGATTGTGGTGAGGGTAGTACAACTCTTTGACTGGTGAATTGCATGATACCTGAGTTACATCTCAATAAAATTGATTCAAAAATTAAAAAGGTATTATACTAGACAAAAATGTGGATGTACACAAAGATATGGAAAAACCAGAAATGGTGATTATGTGGGAAAACATAATGTTTTTCTTATTTTAAAAATAGTTATCTTTTTTCAAATGAAGTGTCACTTTGTTGCCCCTGGTAGAGTGCTATCGAGTCATAGCTCACAGCAACTTGAGACTCCTGGGCTCAAGCAATTCTCTTGCCTCAGCCTCCCAAATAGCTGGGACTACAGGCGCCCACCACAATGCCCGGCTATTTTTAGAGACGAGGTCCTGATCTAGCTCAAGCTGGTCTCAAATTGGTGAGCTCAGGGAATCCACCCGCCTCTGCCTCCCAGAGTGCTGGGATTATAGGTGTAAGCCATGGCACTGGCCTTAAAAATCACTTTTAAAAACCTGACAAAAAATAAATTATTGTGAATTTATAACATCAGTAAAAGCAAAGTTGTGACAACAACAAAAATCTAGGAGGGAAAATGGAAGGATACTTTTGTAAGTTTCTTATACTTACATAAGTGGTATATTCTTGTTTGAAGGTAGATTGTGATCAGATGTATACTAGAACTCCTAGGGCCCAGTGCAGGGGCTCAGTCCTATAATCTTAGTACTCCAGGAGGCCGACGCAAGAGGATTGCTTGAGAACAGCCTGAACAAGAGTAAGACCCTGTCTCTACTAAAATAGAAAAATTAGTTTACCATGGTGTTGCACTCCTGTAATACAGCTACTCTGAGGTTAGGCAGGAGAATCTCTTGAGTCCAGGAGTTTGAGGTTGCAGTGAGCTATGATACTACTGCACCTTAGCCCTGGGGACAAAGTGAGACACTGTCTAAAAAAAAAGGAAAACAACAAAACCCTAATTACTCCCTTAAAAAGAAAACAAAAAATGAAAAACAAGAGGTATGACTTGAATATATTATATATACTATAATATATAAATATATTACATATTACATATATTTATATATATTTAAGGAAGGGTGAGTATGAGTATATAGATAGATTAAAATAGATTAAACGTATCAGGATATTAAAAGATACATTATTCTAACAATCAAAAAAAAGCTAGTTATATAAATATCAAAGTAGACAGAGGAAAGAAAAAGATCAGTTTTTTTTTTTTTTGAGACAAAGTGCCAGTTGATCACACTCTGCAGAGTGCTATTGTCATAGCTCACAGCAACCTCAAACTCTTGGGCTCAAGCTATCCTCTTGCCTCAACCTCTCAAGTAGCGGGGACTACAGGCACATGCCACAATATCTGGCTGTTTTTACAGATGGTGTCTCACTCTTGCTCAGACTGGTTCTTGAACTCCCAAGCTAAAGAGATCCACCTGCCTCAGCCTCCCAGAGGGCTGGGATTACAGGTGTGAGCCACCATTCCCTGTCTAGGGAACCAGTTCTTAATGCTATAACTTCTAGCAGGGGTGTCCAACCTGTGGCCCGTGGGCAACAGGTTGATTTTGTGAGAACTTATTTTGCCTATCTGTGGTGTTGGATATTTCAAAAAGTATGAATGGACTTTTTTTTTTTTTTCTTTTGCTAATCAGCTTTCATTAGTGTTTGTGTATTTAATGTGTGGCCCAAGACAACTCTTATTCCTCCAATGTTTGGCAGATAAAAAAGGAGAAAAAGATTGGATACCCCTGGAAGAGGCTAATGCAGGAGGACAAAACAATCCTAAATGTTTCTATACCCAACTTCAAAATACATGAAACAAAACCTGACAGATTTAAAAGAGGAAACAAATTCACAATTGTATTGGAGATTTCAACATGCTTCTCTCAGTAATTGAAAAGATCACTTCAAGACTAGTTTGGAATGGGTCAAGAGTGAGTAGGTGGGCCTGGTGTAGTGGCTCAGGCCTATAATCCCAGCACTCTGGGAGGCTGAAGTGGAAGGATCCCTTCAGCTCAGGACTTGGAGACCAGCCTGAGTATGAAAGAGAGGCCCCTGACCTAAAAAGAGAAAAATTAGCTGGGCATTGTGGAGGGCGCCTGCAGTCTTAGCTAGGAGGATTGTTTGAGCCCAGGATCTTTGCAGTTTTTGGCTGGGGCTGGGGGTTTGAACCCACCACCTCTGGCATATAGGGCTGGCGCCCTACTCCTTTGAGCCACAGGCGCCGCCCTGAGCCCAGAATCTTGAGGTTGCTGTCAGCGAGTCTGAACCTGGGCACTCTACCCTGGACAATAGAGACTGTTTCAAAAAAAAAAAAAGAGAGAGAGAAAATAAAATTTTTTAAAAAGTGGGTGCATATATGAAATGTGGCTAGTGTTTAAAAAAAAAAAAGGCATTACGTATAATCTTGATTTCTAAATCCAGTGGTACCGTGAATGATTAATTTTCATTCTATATGAGGTATTGTTAGCATATAGCTTATTTCCTGCACAATTACCCTAAGCTAGTTATACCTTTTTTTTTTTTTTTTTTCTGAGATGGAATTTCGTTTTGTCACCCAGGCTGGAGTGTGATCATGCTTACTGCAGCCTCCAACTCCTCTTGCCTCAACCTTCCCAGTAGCTGGGACTACAAGCACACAGCACTACGCCTGTTTCCAATTATACTTAAATGAATATTTTTAGGGAAAAAATGGCCAGCCAAGGGCACTGATTTTTCAGCCTTGGGTATCAGTATTATCCGGAGCTCCTGTTAAAATTTCGTTTCTGAATCAGAAACTATGGGGTAAGGCCCGAGAATTTCCAATTCTAACAATATCGCAGAGAAGGCTGAGGCTACTGGCCCCAGAAACAAGCTTTGCAAACGATCAGCCCAGAATTTTGTCATTCTTTTCTTCCCACTGATTTCGAGCCAGCGACCTACGGAATAAAAAGCGGTAGGCTCCGCTTCTCGGCAGTGGGAGTGACTCAAAAGAGCTAGCCAATCACTAAGCGGGACCGAGCATCCAAAGCCACGCGAGAGTTTACGAGCGCCGTCGGCGTCAGCGTCATGTCGGCGTCGACGTCGGCCACGTTCGGCGGACACGGGAGCAAGATGGCGATTCCGGGCAGGCAGTGAGTGATCTGGGAGTTAGGGTCAGGCTGGGGAATGAGAAACTACAGCGACTGTGTCTTTGGCCGAGGAGTTAATGTGCGCTGGAAGCGAAGGTTCTGTGTCGTCAGGGAAAGAGACGGGGAAAAAACCAGAAGTCCCGAGGAACATAGATTTCCCCCTCCCCCATACACTTTCCAGGATGGAAGCCTGAAGTTTGAGGGAGAAACTTGTGAGGAAATAAAGGAAGTTAGGCTGAGGGGCAGAGAGCGAGACTTTTCTATTTTCCAAAAGCTCGGTCTGAGGCCCCTCAGTCTTGCTTCCTACCCCGCGCTTGAGTTTCTCCCGACTTGGATGCTCACAGGGGCAGTAAGAAGAGAAACAATTCCTGGCTTCCCTTAGAGGGCCTTGTTCTTGGCAGAAGCTCAAGTCCTGGTTCCCGCCCTCCCTTCTCGTTTTAGGAATATTGTTCTGAGCGGCCACAGAAAAGGGTAGGCGTATAGGGAATTGGGGTGTACGTTGCCGCACGAGAGACAAATATTGTACGTATTTGGAAGTTTGACCTGTGATGTGTAATCTTTTTAATGTGGCTTCCTGTGATCTTTGCTGCTTAAAGGCCAAAATGTGAGAAATTAAATGAGTTTAATCTGATGGGATGGTTCTCGCACATGCTCCAAGACAAAGCAAGTGAGCTTAATAAGGAATAATAGGAACTTTTTCCCCATGGCTATTAAGTTTTTCTTTAAAGTTTTCGTGGGTTACACACTACCAGTAACTTCTCAAAACTGTGTAAGTACACAGTAAAAAAAAAAAAAAAAAAAAAAAGCCGTTTTCTTGACTTGTTAGACCACAAAGTACTTTAAAACATTTTTATCTTTAGTGGATATGAACTGAGCTTTCCACCAACATGTTTTTTTTAACTGTTAGTATCACTTCATCAACTACAGCATTTCTGAGCTCTTTATTTACTTCTTTTCTTCGATAAAAATGTTACTTGAGTTTGACATGGGTCTACAAATAATATCTTGCAGTAATTATAAAATGGCATATTAGAATTTTTAGATCACTGAAAATCAGTAACAGTCTGTTGTGTGTTCATAAGGTTTATGACATGTTTTGACTTGATAGCTTCATCTGGAAGAGGTAGTGGATGTGTTTTTTAACATTTAAAGATAATGGTGTGATTTCTATTTCAAAAAACAATATGCAGGTATGGGCTTATTTTGCCAAAGAAAACACAGCAGTTGCGCCCTGTTTTGCAAAAACCATCAGTGTTTGGAAATGATTCTGATGATGATGATGAGGTAAGGGAACCTATGTTTTACTCCTGCACTATTGGAATTGTAAAATTTTTTAAAATTGAATTTGTGAATTGATATGTTTGCCTTTGTTATTTGTCATACCGTGTCTCAGTATGATTTCCAAGATTATTAAAAAGAATGTTCAAAGGAAGAAACTCCACCAATTTTTCTTTCTTTGGAATTCCCTCCCCCCCCCAAAGCTATGAATTTCAGTTACTTTTAAACAATTACACAAAGTATTTTCAGACAACTAAAATTGATGTAATAATTGTTGCTCTAAAGATCCTAGGAATGAGTTACTAAGATATCAGTGATTTCTTAGAACTTTTTATAAGCAAAGCAGTTTCTACTTCCTTCCCATGGTTTAAGATGATAGTATAACAATTGTTTATTGAGCTACTTTTGTGGTTATTTCTTCAGTGACTGCTAAGTGTAATTGCTACTTACAATTATGGTAAGTAAAAGTTATCATTGATAGCACTAATATAACATCTAATATGAACATTTTCTATTTTAGCAGCCTTTAAAAACCACAGCAGAAACAACCCCAAATGTGTTATCTAATTTCCATTTTCTTTTAAGTAGCTATGCCCAGGCTTTATTAGAGCAAAGAGAAATTTTATTTAAGAGCACAAAGAAAGTTTATAGCACTTCCAAAGAGAGTTGAGTGAGAAGAGGGAGAGAGACCCAATATCCATTTTTTTTGTATTTCTTAAAACATACCTTTGCATTAGTTAATCTGATCCTTCCTTTGGTAGAAATTATCTCCATCTGTATCTTTTTTTTATCCATTTAAATCTAAACTGAGAAAGTTCAGTTTTTACTAAGTATTAAATGTATAATTGGCTCTATATGGTTCACACTTTTAAAAAATGGAGATATGTACATGTAATAAGATATTTATGTGAAATAAAATTTGCAGATTTTAAATATACCGGTTGATGATTTTTGATAAATGTATATGCTCCAATCAAGATGCAGAACATTTCCCTTTCCCTAAAAGTCCATTCACACCCCTTTTCAGTCAACCTCCCCACATTCTACCCCAAGTAAGTGCTCATATTTTTGTCACTATGGATTAGTTTGCCTGTTCTTGAATTTCATATAAAAGAAATCATATGAACTCCTATGTTTGACTTTTTTCAGTGAGATTCATCCATGTAATTGTACAATCATTTTTCTTTTTTTTTTTTTCTTTTATTTAAATAAAGACAGGGTCTCACTATGTTGCCCAGCCTGGACTCCCCCTCAAACTCCTGGGCCTAAGCAATCCTCTGGCCTCTGCTTCCCAAGTGGCTGTAACTACGAGTTTGAACTGCCATACCCAGCTCACATTTTTTTGTAAAATGGATTTTTTTTCCTCTTAACAGTGACTTAAGCTTTTCTTCCTTTTTTTCTTTTTATTTCTTTATAAAAGTGTAGAATAATTGATTATAAGAAATGAATCAATGTTATTAATTAAATCTGTATTTTGTAGCCAACTAGATTGCTATCAGAGAGAATATTGAAAAAGTTACTAATTGTTCCCAAATCTTACTTTGTTCTTTCATCAATAAATATTTACTGCTGACTGTAGGCTAAAAGTTGATCAGTATTGTAGTTGTAGCCTATGTACTTTAAACTCTTTTGTGCCCTTGTAACAATTTTTCAGAAACCATATGTTATTTTCAGCAAATTTACAGTTTATTGAGGAAGACAGTCAGGTAAACATTATTGTAAAGTGGACTGAAATTTGGAAAGGAAACTAACATTGCTGAGGACTTTTATGTGCTCATTGTATTTTATTTAATCTTCATGATCACTCTGATGTATTCTCATTTTACATATGAGGAAATTGATGCTCACATTAATTTTTCTAAATCCTCATGACTAGTTAAGTGACAGAATTGAGAGTTGAACACAGGCCTATCTGACCCCCAAACCTAAACTCTTTTCACTTTTCTGTCTTGCCTTGTCTTAATAATAGAGTTACAAAATGTTAATGAGATACAGAGGATAAAAAGATTTGCTTTGCTGTGGGAAAATCAAGGCAAGAAAATCAAGGATGATTTAGATTTAAATGGATTAAAAAAAGATACAGATAGAGATAATTTCAGTTGGGAGAGAATAGTAAGAAATAATAGTGCATAAAAGTGGAACAGGGCAGGGCATTTTTGTGGAACAATGTGGCTGGAGAGGATGGTGTTTAGGAAACAAATTTTTGCAGGTGAGATTGTAGCAGGATTGGGCCAGATTGTGAAGTACGTTGAATGCTTCATATGAAATTTCAACTTTAGATTTTTTAGTAGTTTTTTAAGTAGATTTTTAAGTGATATAACTATATTTTTATCTTGGGAAGATAACTCTTGAATGGTAAAGTACAGAAGGGGAGAAATGTTGAGGGTGAGGATGCCTGTTAAAAGGCTTTTATAGTTCAGGTAAGAGACGACAGTTTTATTAACTAGGGTGTAATAAAAATGGAGACAAAAATGAAAGGTACCACAGTAATAAACAGAACCTGACAGTCAAATTGAATATATGAGAAAGGAAAGAGATGAGTTGGATATTACTGTAAGGATTTCTATGGAGGAATGGCAGGAGATTGACATTCAAATCTGTACACTTACAGTACAATGGAGGAGGACATACATTTTACCATTTTTTTTTTTGTTGTTGTTGTTGTTTTTGAGACAGTCTCATTCTGTCACCCTTGATAAAGTGTTGTGATGTCACAGCTCATAGTGACCTCAAACTCGTGGGCACAAGCCATCCTCTTGCCTCAGCCTCCCAAGTAGCTGGGACTACAGGCCACAACGCCCAGCTATTTTTAGAGATGGTGTCTCACTCTTGCTCAGGCTGGTCTTGAACTCCTGACCTCAGACAGTCCACCCGCCTTCGCCTCCCAGACTGCAGGGATTACAGGTGTGAGCCACCATGCTCAGCCCTCATTTTAAGATTTATTTACAGTATTTTTATCCTTATGCAAGATCTTGTCATTTTCTCTCATTGAAAGAACTGATAAAATTTATATGCCATGGCAAGTACAAGTTGGTTCTATCATGTGTAGAACACAAATGTCCCAATGCTATAATTGGGTAAGTGAGGTGGAAGCTATGCTGATTAGTATGATGTAAGCACTCCAATTTGTACAAATAATCAACACACTGAAATTGGCATAAATGTATTTATGATCTATGTACAAAAGACTTGATAAAAATAAAAATTTATATGCCATGTACTTTACCCTTTTGAAGTTTATGAGAATTCACTGAGATTTAAGAGTTGTGCAGCCATCACCACTATCTAATTTTAGAACATTTTCATCACCCAGAAGTCTTATTCCCGTTACAGTCACTCTCCATTCTCCCCACCCACAAATCCTGGCAGCCACCAATCTTTCTATTTCTGTGTTTTTGCCTATTCTGCACATTTTGTATAAATGGAATCATGCAGTAAGTGGCCTTTTTTGTCTGACTTCTTTCAGGTAATGTTTTCAAGGTTATAACATGTATGAATACTTTTATTTTTTCTACTGAATAGTATTTCATTATGTCTGTATACCACATTTTATCCATCGGTAGTAACCATTGAGGTTTTTTAAAGTTTTTAATTATTAATGTAGTGCTGCTATAAACATTTGTGTATAGGTTTTTGGGTGGACATATATTTTCATTTCTATTAGATGTATACTTAGGAGTCAAATTGCTCATTCACATAAGTCTGGGTTTTACCGGTACTTTTTGAGGAACTGCCAGACTGTTTTCCAAAGTGGTAGCATCATTTTACTTTGCAATCAGTAGTGTATGAAAGTTTCAACATTTTAACATCCTCTCTGACACTACTTGTCGCAGCCCCTCGTGGCCCCTATGGCCCTGGACTCGATCATGGCAGAAAGGAACCAGGCCGTGAGCAACCTCCGCAGTAGCCTTTTATTGACACAGCACAAGACAGATGAGGGGAGTGTTAGACAATGAATCTGTGCCTAAGGATCACCATGGGCTCAGGCTCTTTCTGTGCAAGGAGCACATGCGGATGAATCGCCCAAGGGTCTGTTCCCCAGCTGCTAATCATCTTGCTCAGAGGTTGGCTGGCTCTTGGCGTCCTGTACAACTACCTATGTTTTTTATTATAAAAATATGTGTGAGTGTGAAGTAGTATCTCGGTGGTTTTAGATTTGCATTTCTCTGGCCACTTTGTGTCTTTGGAGACATGTTTGTGCCATTTTCTTTTTTTCTTTTTTGAGATAAAGTCTCACTTTGTGGCCCTCACTCTGTTGCCCTGGGTAGAGTGCCCTGGAGTCATAGCTCTCAATAACCTCAAACTTTTGGGCTCAAGTGATCTTCTTGCCTCAGCCTCTTGATAGCTGGGACTAATTGGCACCCACCACAATACCCGGCTAGTTTTTCGATTTTTAGTAGAGACAGAGTCTGGCTTTTGCTCAGGCTGGTCTTGAACTCCTGAGCTCAAGCTAGCCACCCTCTTCAGCCTCCCAGAGTGCTAGGATTATAGGCATGAGCCGTCACACCTAGTTCCATTTACTTACAATTGAGTCGTCCTATTATAATAAGTTGTAAAAGTACTTTATATGGATACAGGTACCTTATATATAATTTGTAAATATATTTTCTCATTCTGTGGATTGTCTTTCATTTCTTTGAAAATGTCCTTTGAAGCACAAAAGTGCACTTCTGAGGAAATCCAATTTTTCCCCCTATGGTTGCTAGTGCTTTGGTTTCATAGCTAAGAAACCATTGCCTAATCCAAGGTCACAGAGCTTCAGACTAAATTTTCTTCTATGTGTTTCATAGTTTTTCCTCTTAAATTTAGGTCTTTGATCTACTCAGTTAATTTTTGTATGTAGTATTAGGTAGGCGTCCAGCTTCAGTTTTTGCATGCGGATATCCAATGACCCAACACCATTTGTAAAGAAGCCTTTTCCCATTAAATTGTCTGATATCCTTGTAGTTTGTTTTAATATATAAATAATTTTTAAAAATTGCTTGCCATGTATATAGCAGAAAGATTGCACTTATCTTGCTTGCATTTTCATATTAAATTGTCCCAGCATACTGTGTGTAATACAAAGCAAGAGGATTACCACAGTATATTCCAGTTTGAAAGTTTACACGTTATTGCTATTTTTTTTTCCATTGTGAAAGAAAGCTGGTGTTAGCTGGACAGTGGGTACACTAGAACCAAGAAAAAATAGGCCTGGGTCATTTTGTAGCTTGCTTTCTCTCTTGCTCTCCTCTTTTCCTCCTTCCTATAGAGCAGTGGTTCACAACTTTCCTACTGCCATGACCCTTTAATATAGTTCCTCCTGTTGTGGTGACCCCCAACCATAAAATTATTTTCATTGCTACTCAGGAAAATAATTTTATGGTTGGGGATCACCACAACATGAGGAACCGTATTAAGGGTCGTAGCATTAGGAAGGTTGAGAACCACTGCTATAGAGGGATTTTAATACAGAGAATTGGTTACATATGTGATTAAAGATTCAAGATGCCAAAAAAAAAAAAAAAGGGATTGGGAGCAATCCATAGATAAAGTAGTAATTAAGCAAGTTCAGGAGCAGTGGCTCATGCCTGTATCTCAGCATTTCCCAAAGCCAAAGCAGGAGGATTGGTTGAGGCCAAGAGTTGAGACTAGCCTGGGCTACCCATCTCTCCACAAAATTAAAAAGTTGGCCAGGTGCGTTGGTACATCCCTGTAGTCCTAGCAACTTGAAGGGTGAAGGTAGGAGGACCACTTGAGCTCACGTAGCTCAGGATGCAATGAGCTGGGATTGTGCTACTGCCCTTCAGTCAAGATGACAGAGAACCTTTTCTTTCTTTCTTTTTTTTTAAGCCTTTAAAAAGACTTTTTTTGTGTGTGCGTGAGACAGAGTCACACTTTGTTGCCCTCAGTAGAGTGCTGTAGCATCACAGCTCACAGCAACCTCCAGCTCTTGGACTTAGGCGATTCTCTTGCCTCAGCCTCCCGAGTAGCTGGGATTATAGGTGCCCACCACAACACCCAGCTATTTTTTGTTGTTGTTGCAGTTTGGCCAGGGCTGGGTTTGAACCCGCCACACTTGGTATATGGGGCCGGCGCCCTACTGAGCCACAGGCATGCCTTAAAAATACTTTTTAAAGACTTAAAAAAAAAAAATGGTGCCCCATGATTGCATTAGTGTACACAGCTATGATTTAATTTAAAAAAAAAGCAGGTAGTGATAAATAAAGGGACACAGGTAGGAGATGGGTCCTAGAGATAATGGGTTGGGGTTACCTGGTAGGAATTGGATTTATCCAGAGGGAGCTGAAGCCATTGGGGAGATTAGGAATACCCTGGTTTCTCCCTTTCTTCCACCTTTCAATATACTGTCTGTGTTTTGCATTGGTAGAGCCTATCCAGAAGATAACTCATAAAGGAGCTGCAGTTTATTTCATAATGAACAGAATATAAACCTGCTCTTTCACAATTTCATTACCTATAAAAAAATCAGTCTGGTGCATTCCAGCTTATCCTTGTACTGAGAAGGCTGTCGCCCTGGGTAGAGTGCTGTGACATCACAGCTCGCAGCAACTTCCAACTCCTGGGTTCAAGTGATTCTCTTGCCTCAGCCTCCCAAGTATCTGGGACTACAGGTGCCTGCCACTATGCCCGGCTATTTTTTGGTTGTAGTTGTTTGGCAGGCTGGGGCTGGATTCGAACCCGACAGCTCTGGTGTATGTGGCTGGCACCTTAACCGCTTAAACTACAGGCTGAACTACAGGCACTGAGCCCGAAGTTACATGTTTTCAACAATTCAGCGGAAGCGACTAAGATTCCAAACTTAAGATCAGACTTTTTCTCTCCAATGGTCCAGCAGAGGGGGCCCTAGCACATGAATTCTATTTTATCTTGTACTTACATTCAGGGTTAGTTTAAAAATCGGCAAGTGGTAGTCCACTGCTTTTAATTATTTAAGCATTTCCTCTTTGTAAAATTATCAAAACTAATTATTAATAATTGTCATTTTATTAAGAGGTTGGAGGAATGGCAAGGACATTGAAGTTTTTACCCTCCATGTGAATGAGAAAGTATATTCGGATGGTGCAGTCTGATCATAAGTGTTTGAGTGGTTTTGCTATAGTAGTAATGTATTTCTTGCATTTTTTTCCGGCCATTCTCTTTTCCATTCCCATTGTCACACCTTTCATTACTTTTCTCTTGGGTTATTTTTTATTTTTTTAAAGACAGTTTCATTATGTTGCCCTTGGTAGAGTGCTGTGACATCACAGCTCACAGCAACCTCAAACTCTTAGGCTTAAGCGATGCTCTTGCCCCAGCCTCCTAAGTAGTTGGGACAACAGAGCCCACCACAATGCCTGGCTATTTTTTGGTTGCAGTTGTCGTTGTTTAGCTGTCCCAGGCCAGGTTCGAATCTGCCACCTTTGGTGTATGTGGCTGGGCCCTAAGCACTGTGCTACGAGCGCCGAGCCCTCTTGGGTTATTTTAATAGTTTTTTTTTTTTTTCTTTTTTCTTTCAGTTTTTGGCCGGGGCTGGGCTTGAACCCGCCACCTCTGGCATATGGGGCTGGCGCCCTACTCTTTTGAGCCACAGGCACCACCAATAGTTGTTTTTTTTTGTTTGTTTTTTTTTTAAGAGACAAAGTCTCACTTTATTTCACTTTTTACCTTGGCAGACAGAGTCTCAACTTTATCTCACTTTTTGTCTTGGCCGAGTGCCCTGGTATCACACAGCTTACAGCAACCTCCAACTCCTGGGCTTAGGCAATTCTCTTGCCTCAGCCTCCCAAGTAGCTGGAACTACAGGCGCCAGCCACAACCCCCACTTATTTTTGTTGTTGTTGCAGTTGATCGGGGCCAGGTTTGAACCTGCCACCATCCGTATATGGGGCCCATGCCCTACCCATTGAGCCACAGGCACCATCCTATTATAACTACTTTCCTTATTACCTCTCTCTCCCTTCAAATTATTTCAAACACTTTTATTTATTTATTTTAGAGACAAAGTCTCACTTTATCACCCTTAGTAGAGTGCTGTAGCATCACAGCTCACAGTAACCTCCAACTCCTGAGCTTAGACGATTCTCTTGCTTCAGCCTACCGAGTAGCGGGGACCACAGGCACCTGCCACAATACCCGACTATTTTTTTGTTGCAGTTTGGCCGGGGATGAGTTCAAACCCACCACCCTTGGTATATGGGGCTGGCGCCCTACCCACTGAGCCACAGGTGCTGCCCTATTTCAAATACTTAGATCTTTTAAAAGCATAATTTTTTTTTTTTTTTTTTTTTTTTTTTTTTAGACAATGTTAATTTTGTCCCTCTTGGTAGCGTGCTGTGGCGCCATAGCTCACAACAACCCCTAACTCTTGGTCTCATGTGATTCTCTTACCTCAGCCTCTTAAGTAGTTGGAACTACAGGCACCTGCCACAACACTGGGCTATTTTTAGAGACAGAGTCTCGCTCTTGCTCAGGCTGGTCTGGAACCTGTGAGCTCAGGGCATGCCCCTGTCTCAGCCTCCCAGAGTGCTAGGATTATAGGTGTGAGCTACTGTGCCCTGCTTTCCATTTTTTTTTTTTTTTTGGAGACAGAGTCTCATTCTGTAACCCTGGGTAGAGTGCCATGACGTGATAGTTCTCTTTGGATTCCAGTGATCCTCTTGCCTCAGCTTCCTTATTAACTAGGACTACAGGTGCCCATCATGACGTCCAGCTCGTCTTTCTATTTTTAGTGATGTCGAGGTCTCACTGTTGCCCAGACTGGTTTCAAACTTCTGAGCTCGAGCAGGCTATCTACCTTGGCCTCCCAGAGTGCTAGGATTACAGGTGTGAGCCACCATACTCTGCCTCCTAATCACTGTTAATCATTTGCTTCTGAACCTGATTGTAATTTAAGTCTTTGAAGTGCTAATCCTGACATTGAAAACCTTTTTTCTTTTTTTAAACAGCATTTATGTATGTATTTATTTTTTGTAGAGACAGAGTTTCACTTTATCACCCTCTGTAGAGTCCTGTGGTGTCACATAGCTCACAGCAATCTCCATTTCCTGGGCTTAGGCGATTCTTTTGCCTCAGCCTCCCGAGTAGCTGGAACTACAGGTGCTCGCCACAACGCCCGGCTATTTTTTTCTTGTTGCAGTTCATCCGGGGTTGGGTTTGAACCCGCCACCCTCCTTATATGGGGCAGACACCATACCCACTGAGCCACAGGCGCTGCCGCTATTTATTTATTTTTACTTTTTTTTTTTATTTCAGAATGTTACAGGGGTTACAAATATTTTGGTTGCATGCATTACTTTTGTACATACTGAGTCAAAGTTATATATATCTGTCCCCAGATGGTGTACTTTTTGCCCATTAGGTGTGAATTTGCCCTCCTTTTCTATCCTGAAAATCTTAATGCTTTAGCCTTAAAATGCTTATTAACATTTTCTTTTAATTCTGTTCCTCTTTGTAGAGTATATTGTCATAGTTATGGTTTTTCACAGATCTGCTTTTCTTTTCACTAGAAGTCTTTTTCCAAACCATCTTTGTATGTTCAAATTATACCCATCCTTCGAAACCCAGTGCAAAAGCTACTTCTTTCAAGATACCCTCTTTGGTTTTTCCTTCTTCGGTTTTCCATGATAATCTACCCATCTGAAGATCCTTAATTTAAGCAAAGCCTCTTTTGCCATCCATAAGACTTGATTTTCTCTACTGGATAAAATCTCTTTTTCTGACAGCCTAGGATTATATGTTGTTTACATACCTGTCTTGTCACTGTATTAGAATATGAGCTCCATGAGTTTTGGCTGGCTTCTATTTTTTTTTTTTTTTTTTTTTTGTAAGAGACAGACTCTTACTATCGCCCTCAGTAGAGTGCTGTCGCGTCACAGCTCACGGCAACCTCCAACTCTTGGGCTTAGGTGATTTTCTTGCCTCAGCCTCCTGAGTAGCTGGGACTACAAGCACTTGCCACAATGCTCAGCTATTTTTGTTGTTGTAGTTTGGCCGGGGCTGGGTTCAGACCCGCCACCCACTGAGTATATGGGACTGGTGCGGTACGCACTGAGCCACAGGCGCCACCTAGGCTGGCTTCTAAGAAGGAGTAAGATTATTTACTCAGGTGCTTACCTGTCTATGTTGTAAAGAGCCACATAGTAGGTGTTTCAGGCTTTGCAGGTGAACTGCTCAACTTTACTCTCAGCGTGAAAGCAGCCTTTAGACATAATTTAAATGATGAGCATGAGTAATAAATGTTCTATTTAAACTTTATTTACATATTTGGGGGGAATCTCACCTAATGTGCATGATGCAATGGTGCATTTTAAAACTACTGAGAAATGAGTATAATTGAGATGGATGTGTGACATAGTTCAGTGTAAGAATTTCACATTGTATATCAAAGCAGTACCCTGAACCCCATAAATGCATCAATGTACAACGTTATGATTTAATAAAAAATAATTTTAAAAAAACTTTATTTACAAAAATGGGGGTGGGCTGTATTTGGTCTATAGCCTATAACTTGCTGACCACTGGTCTATATGATTATTCTAAAAGCACTTGTGATAAGAAATATTTCACATGTGTTATTTAGTGATTAGCCACTAAAAGCTTTCTTTTAGGTGTTTGTTACAGATGCTTGCTTTTTTTGCAGAGTGTAATGAATTTTCTTTATAATCTTGCCAATTGAAGTGCTTATTTCTATACCGTCATGTATTTATGAAATCCAATTATTACAACTTAATTCATATGCCATCAAGAGGTATGATGCCTGCAACCTGTAAGTTTTTGCTTTTGGATAAAGAGACAAATACCCTTGACTTCTTTAAAAGTCAGTATTAAGTTAAACTAGATAAAATTTATAAACATAGTTTTATAAATATGAGGTCTGATGAGTTCTCCAACTTGCCACTGAAGACTTAACATTGGCAGCACTGCACAAACAAGTTG
Organism: Loris lydekkerianus; assembly: GCA_963574355.1. NCBI lineage: Eukaryota > Metazoa > Chordata > Mammalia > Primates > Lorisidae > Loris > Loris lydekkerianus. The sequence continues at coordinate 9,966 of CAUYPK010109645.1, read as the reverse complement.
ACAAGATTTCATAATCTGGGTACATCAGTGGTTGTGTTGGTCTGGTGGTGGTGTCTTGCTGAGTGGCGTTCATTATCTTTGCATTTTTTGTGTGTGCTGTTGTGAGAATGTCAGAGCTTGAATTAGAACAATGAACAAACATTAAATTTTTTTTTCTTTTTTTTTTTTTTAGACAATCTGAAGCTGTCTAGGTAGTGTGTCGGGGCATCATAGTTCACAGCAACCTCCAACTCTTGGGCTCAAGTGATCTTCTTGCCTCAGTTTTTCTATTTTAAGTAGAGATGGGGGACTCGCTTTTGCTCAGGCTGGTCTCAAACTGGTGAATCCAAGCAATCCATCCACCTCGGCCTTCCAGAGTGCTAGGATTACAGGTGTGGAGCCACCGCGCTCAACCACATTAAATTTCTTGGTAAACAGGCAAGAGTGGAAGTGAAATCAGGGACGTGTTAATCCAAGTTTGTGGGGATAATTCTGGCAGTATACAAATGGACTAAACATTTTTCTAAGGGGAGAGAAAGCATCATTGATAAAGAGAGGTCAAGGTGACAAGTAATGAGCAGAACTGATGAAAATGTTGCAAAAATTTGTCAGATTGTATGTCAAAATTGTTGGGTGACTATAAGAAGCAGAACAGAGCAGACCAAGTATACATTGATAGAGAAACAGGAAAGCCTTAGCATGAGAAGAGTATGACTCTTGTGTCGTGATAGTACACCAGTTCACACAGCACCGTCTGAGGGCACTTTCAGCGAGTAAACAAATGACTACTCACCTGATAGGGCCCCCAGTGACTTTTTTCTTTACCCAAAGACAAAGGAAATATTGAAAGGAAGACATTTTGATGACATTCAGGACAGTAGGGGGAGTAATATGACAACACTTTTCATGTCCATTCCATAAAGAGTTCCAAAATTGCTTTGCAGAGAGGACTAGGCACTGGGATTGGTGAATACCTTCCCAAGAGGAGTGCTTCAAAGGTGGCCATAGTGATACTCAGCAGTGAGGTGTGTAGGACTTTCTAGTATGAGTTCATGAGCTTAATAGTCAGACTTCCTGTGATATATGAAATCACACAGAAGCTGTGGTATAGTCCATTTATAGGTTAAGTATTTTTATAAGATGTAAAGCACTTACAGAAACTATAAGAAAAATTCTAATACCCAACAGAAAAATGGGGATTCTCATAGACAAATAGAGAAGAAATATTATATTTAATGTATACTAAAACTACCCAATTTTATCATGTTCAAGAAATGTAAACTGAGAAGCATAGTAAGATGTCATATTTTAGTATCTTATTACATGTTAATAAATAAAGTGTATCTATCATTCAAGAGATAGAAACCGTACCAGTATTTTTCTTTCTAAAAATCTGTCTTGAAATTGCCAGAAATCTATAGAAGATTTATAGATATTCCAAAGTATTCATTTATTTCAAGGATATGACAGTGAAAACTCAACCCAATTTCCAACAGTGAAAGCATGACAAAGTAAAATGGGCACAATAAATCTACAGCTACTAAATTCATCATGAAGTAACACTTCTGGTAAAATATATACAAAACTATTACCAATAAAATCAAAGGGAAAAAGACGTTAAAGAAAGCATTCAGATGCAGTGGCTCATGCCTGTAGTCCCAGCACTTGGGAGGCTGAAGCAGGAGAATTGTTTGAGCCTGGCCAGGGCAATATAATTCAAAAATTAGGCAGGTGTGGTGTTACGTGCCTGTAGTTCCTAGCTACTTGGAAGGTGGATGCAGGAAGATTGCTTGAGATCAGGAGTTGGAGGCTGCACTGAGCTCTGGTCATGCCACTGCATGATGTCACGCCATCCAGCCTGGATGACAGAGTGAGAACTATCTGTAAAAAGGAAGAAAGGAAAAAAAAAATAGCCTGTAGCTCAGTGAGTAGGGCGCCAGCCCCGTATACTGAGGGTGGTGGGTTCAAACCTGACCCCGGCCAAACTGCAACAAAACAACAAAAAAAACTGGGCTTTGTGGCAGGCGCCTGTGGTCCCAGCTACTCAGGAGGCTGAAGCAAGAGAATTGCCTAAGCCCAATAGCTGGAGGTTGCTGTGAGCTGTGATGCTACAGGACTCTACAGAGGGCGACAAAGTTAAACTTAAACTCTGTCACTGAAATAAATAAATAAATAATAAAGCATTTCAGAATATAACGGTTAGCTGTCTGAGTAGTCATTTGTTTTTTATACTTTTCTGTATTTTCCAACTTTTTAAGAATAATTATGGTGAATTTTAAGTATTTCAAGTAGCATTTTTATTTCCAAATCATATTAAAATACAGAAGGAAACAACACACTTTATCTGATATCATAGAACTATTTGAAATATGAAAAAAGTCAAAATATTTTTAAATAAACAGCATACGAAATTGAATACATGTGTTGTATAAAGCTACATGTGCATAAATAAATGAAAATTATTTTTAAGTGTAGTATTTAATACATACGGATTTTTTTCAAAATTGTATTTGTTATTGTTATAATTTTGAAGACTAGAAGGAAATGAGTGCTTAAAAGAAAAGATAACCATAATTGTATATTCCCCAAATAAGAAGCATTAGCAAGTCACTAGATTATGTAACATGCTTGCGTTGCTTTTACTATTTTCTTTTTTTCCCTTTTTTTTTTTTTTTTTTTTCTTTGAGACAGAGTTTCTCTTTGTTGCCCTCAGTAGAGTACTGTGGCATCACAGCTCACAGCAACCTCAAACTCTTGGGTTCAAGCAATTATTATTATTTATTTATTTATTTTTTGCAGTTTTTGGCCAGGGCTGGGCTTGAACTCACCACCTCTGGCATATGGGGCCGGCGCCCTACCCCTTTGAGCCACAGGTGCCACCCTGCTTTTACTATTTCTTAATCTTTCTCCACTTCAATTCCAATCTTTTAACACATTTTCTAGAAAAAGTAGTCTTCATAGGTTTGGTTTTCCTGATGAAAAACTAATTTTATCTTTGCTGGAAGCCTGTTTTACTCTCTTATGATAAGAAAAAGAAAAATTTTAATCTGGCCAGACATTTTAGTAGATCTGAATCAATAAAGTGTTGTAGCTTCTCATCATTTATAATCAGGTAATTTTCTGTTTCTCTGGACATAGTCTAATGTAGTTCAAATAAAATGGCAGTTTTACATAGACATGACAAAGCATATTAGTCAAGATGTCAGGAAATTGGGCTGGGCTCGGTGGCCATGGATTGCTTGAGCTCAGGAGTTTGAGACCAGCTTGAGCGAACTCCTGAACAAGAGTGAGACTGCGTCTCCATTTTTATTTTTATTTTTTGAGACAGAATCTTATTCACCCTGGGTAGAGTGCTTGAGAGCCTCCTGCCTCAGCCTCCCGAGTAGCTGGGAATACTAGTCATTTTCATTTGTTCTTTTTTATTTATGCACATGTAGCCTGCCACAACGCCTGGCTAGTTTTTCTATTTTTAGGAGAGATGGAGTCTCGCTCTTGTTCAAACAATCCACTTATCCCTGCCTCCCAGAGTGCTAGGATTACAGATGTGGGCTACTGCGCCCAGCCGAGACCCCGTCTCTACTAAAAATAGAAAAATTAGCAAGATGTAGCAGTGCATGCCTGTAGTCTCAGCAACTTGGGAGGGTGAGGCAAGAGGATTGCTCAAGCAAGAGTTTTAGGTTGCTGTGAGCTATGATGTGCCATGGTACTCTACCCAGGATGATAGAGTAAGACTCCAAAAAAAAAAAAAAAATTATCAAATTTAGGTTATTTCAATAATGGATAAGGACTTTTTAACTTTTCCCATATACTATTAAACACAAATCCTAATAAATTTATGATACTAAGTATATCTAAATAGCAGTATAAACAATGAGGGATTCAAAGTAATTGTGTGGTTTTACACAATTTGATCTCCCAGTAGGATAAGAGCATTACAGAAGTAGCTGAGAGAACCCAAATTACGAAGATGGGATGAGGTAGGAATTGTCACTCCTTCCAAGGAAGGAAATGGTGGTATTATGGGTCCTCTTAAATATATAATGTTACTTTGTGAATTTTATTTCTATGTATGCACTTTTGACCAAATTGACTTGATGTTGTCAGATGGCCAAATTTTTTCAAAGCTCTTTTCTTGTGAAATGTAATGCCACAAGCATTGTATTTTTTAATTCTAGAATTTGGTTTATTTTTATAATGTAATCTCCTTATTGGTATCTTCTAATTGGCGAGACATTGTTCTCACACCTTAGTTCTTAGACATAGTTTCCTTTAGTTCTTTGCATATATTCTGTTCTTATTCTTTGTATGTCTGAAATTTTTTTGTTAAAAGTTGAATATTTAAAATGTGGCAACTCTGGAAATTAGGTCCTCCTCTTTCCCTAGCATTTGTTGTTTTTGCTTTTTTTAAAAGTAACTTTTCTGAACTAATTCTGTGAAGTCTATATTTATTTATTTTTTTTGTATGTTTATGGCCTTGGAAATCTCTGCAGGGTTAGCTTAGTGGTCAGCTAATTGTTTGACAGAGATTTCCTTAAACACCTGTAATTAATAAGTCTCCCCGTCTTTGCAGTGGTACTGCTGTGTGTGCCTCTTCAGTACTCAGCCTAGTACTTTAGAGTTACTCTTCACTTCTTACCTTATTGATTTGTTTTAAATGGTCTGATATTGTTGGAATAGTAAGTAACACCAAACCTTACTGCTAATTCACGCATAGGTTGAGATGGATTTACTTCCACTACAGCTTTTGGCTCATCATTATCCACCTTGGTCTCAGGTCACCCACATGGCTCATTTTCAAGATTAAAATTACCAAAACAGAACTTCTCAAACCATCAGTACTATGCGTTCATTAGTCGTATCCTTCCCCAATATTTCATTGATACTTTGAGCTGTCTGTGCTGCATTGGTTCTACAACAGAACTCACATTCAGAATAACACAAATTTTTGACTTACCCATGGTTTCACAGAAATTTCTTTAAAAAACAATTTGAAAGATTATCACAAACCAAACTGTGCATTTGGAAGATATGAGGATGTACCTTCGCAATAAAAATAAAACAAGTGTCAAAGTGAAATGTCAGAGACATCAACGGTAAAACTTGGAAATCAGACACTTCATACTTAAAATCTGTATTGAGCAAGTTTTTAATTTTTCTTAGTGTCGGTTCTTCCATTTAAGAAGTGCTAGTAATCCTAGCTCTCTGGGAGGCAGAGGCGGGTAGATTGCTTCAGCTCAGGAGTTCCTGAGCCTCAGGAACCAACCTGAGCATGAGTGAGACCCTGTCTACTAAATATAGAAAACTGGCTGGGGATGATGGCAGGTACCTGTAGTCCTCAATACTTGGGAGGCTGAGGCAGGAGGCTTGCTCAAGCCCAAGAGATTGAGGTTCCTGTGAGCTATGACACCACAGCACTCTACTGAGGGCAATAAAGTGAGACTCTGTCCTCCCCCCCAAAAAAAAACAACTTGTAATATTATCTATTTAAAGGTTATTATATATCTTAAGTGCCTGGTACAATGCACGACACATAGTAGAAGTGTGGTAAGTGTTATCTATATTGCTATAATAATGTCTATGTGCAGTAATTATAATCTTTAATCATTAGTATTCTGAAAGTTTCCTGTGCTGTCTCCACCCCACTTTGTGTTTGACAGTCATATTTGGTAGTCTGGCTTTTTTGTGACTTTTTAATAGAATCTAGGTCTCCAATTTGGATTATAGCCATTAGCTATAAACCATTATCTTAGAAAAATTTCATAAACAAGGCTGTAATATTCGTAATTACATTTTTGGATTATTATTGCTTTATTTGGTTTGTATACAATCTCATTGCACCTTTTTTGCTCATCCTGCTTAACTGACAATTTCTAATTAGAAGATAGTTAAGATAGACAAAAGCTTATAGTAAAAGCTTTACTTCAAATTTGCTAAGTTAAATAACAAAATTAGCTTTCTGTTTTTCCAAAACCATACACATCTTCTAACTACTGACAGGCTTTGATACTGCCTGTTTCATCTCTACTATAAAAATCATTAAAAAGAAAAAGGTTTTTTATATTTTCATGTTGTGTTGTCAGACAAAAAGCGATAATCCTTGATCTCACTTTTGAATTTATCAAAAACTGAAAATAAATAGATCAAATCACTTTCTGAAACAAAATTACTTTATTAGTTTAGTAATAATTTGAGGTTACTTTATAGATAAGAAGCAGCTTTTGGGAGGAGATTCATTTCCTGTCTTTGGGCTTTATCTGCAAGAACTACATCTTCAGTGTCAAGAGATTATGTATTTATAACTGAACTCATAATAAAGTCTGTACTGGGGATGCTGCACACCTGACTTGGTCATTGTGATTTATATATTAGGTGCCAAACTATTGCTTGTCTTTTGAAAAAATACATTACCAAGTGTATTTCATTAAAATTTGGCTTATGTAGGAAAGATTACAAGACCTTTGTTCGTTATTGTAAGAGTGGTTACCAAGGTGCTTTTTGAAAATAAGTTTATTTCTAAATGGTTTAAGCTTATAGACTATTTCTTTTATTGGTGAATTAAGCAGTTATTGGAAGGGTTATCCTTAACTTTAATACTTAATGGTTTTGGTAAAACTTACTAAATAATTGTTTTTCTACCACCATTTTTGTTTGAAACAGAAAGTATGTTCTGAGTTTTTGTTGTTTTTTTTTTCTTTTGAGACAGAGTCTTGTTATGTTGCCTGGGCTGTATGTTGCCATGGCCTTACCCTAATTCACAGCAACCTCAGATTCCTGAGTTCAAGTGATCTTCCTGCCTCAGCCCCCTGCAGGTGCCTGCTACAATACCCAGCTTTTTTTTTTTTTTTCTATTTTTGGTAGAGATGGGGGTCTTACTCTTGCTTAGACTTGTCTCTTAATTCCTGAGCTGAAGTGATCCTCCTATCTGGGGCTCCCCAAATACTAGGATTACAGGCATGAGCTACCATGCCTGGCCATGATCCAACATCTTTCTTCGGATGTACCAATTTACCTGGTACCATTGATTAAAAAAAGGATGCATTTCCTACTGATTTGTGAGTTGTCATCATCATGTCACATTTCCATATATCTATCAAGCTCTCATTTTATTATTTGATGTTGCTGTGTCAAAACATAGTTTTTGTTTTTATTTTTGAGACAGTCTTAAGCTTTTGCCCTGGGTAGAGTGCTGTAGTGTCACAGCTCACAGCAACCTCAAACTCTTGGACTTAAGCCATTCTCCAGCTTCCGTCTCCCAAGCAGCTGGGACTAGAGGCGCCCGTCACAATGCCCAGCTGTTTTTCTTTTTTTGGTTGTAGTTGTCATCATTGTTGTGTGGTGGGCCAAGGCTGGATTCGAACCCGCCAGCTCCAGTGTATGTGGCTGGTGCTCTAGCTGCTTGAGCTACAGGTGCGAAGCCAAAACATAGTTTATTGTTACAGCTTATTGTATCTAGTTGGGTGAGTCCCCTGCTATATACATCTTTTTCAAACTTGATTGAACTAGTTGTGGTCCTTTATTCTTGCATAGACATTTTAAAATAAGTTTGTAAAATATGTTGAGATTAAAAGTCTCCTGAGATTTGTATTGGAACTGCCTTGGATTTACAGATTAGATTAATTTTAAAGGAACCACTGATAAATATGGTATAGTTTATTCATTTAGACATTTTTTATGAGATATTTTTTCCTCCATTGAAGTTCTGTGCCTTATTTATGAGATAATTCCTAGATGCTTCTCATAGTTTTTATAGTTATTATGATTGGAACCTTATTTTCAAGTATATTTTCTAGTTGACTATTTTATGTAAAGCAGTACTATTGGTTTGGTTTTTTTAAGTTGATTCTGTTTCTGAAAGCTTTTTTTTTTTTTTTTTTTTTTGAGACAGAGCCTCAAGCTGTCGCTCTGGGTAGAATGCTGTGACATCACAGCTCACAGCAACCTCCAACTTGTGGGCTCAAGTGATTCTCTTGCCTCAGCCTCCCAAGTAGCTGGGACTACAGGCACCCACCACAACGCCCAGCCTTTTTGTGGTTGTAGCTGTCGTTGTTTGGCAGGCCCCGGCTGGATTCGAATCTGCCAGCTCTGGTGTATGTGGCTGGCACCTTAGCTACTTGAGCTACAGGTGCTGAGCCCCGAAAGCTTTTCTAATCACATTTATTATAATAGTTTGTTTTTTAATCTCTGTTTCTTTTTCCCATTTTATTATATAGCCAGGTTCTCCAGGAGCATGTTGAATAAAGCTTCAGTGGGCATATTCTATTTTTAATGGAATGCTTCTGAAGTTATTCCATTAAATTTGCTTTTTGCTATTGGCTTTTAATATATAGTCTTTATCAGGTTATGGAAGCTTTCTTCTAATCATAGTTAACTGAAGATTTCTTTTATAAATTTTCTTTTTAATATATATTTTTTCATTTCTTTATTTTTTACTTGTCTCAAAATGTGCCTGTGGATTTTAATTTTTATAGGTAACTAATGATCCAGTGCCATCAATGCCCTTAACAGAAGATTATTATTACATTTACAGAGAGGAGGTGGCACACTTCTCCATGCAAGGCCACATGGCGAAGCACCGGTTTTTGTCGGGAGGCAGAAGGAGGCCAGAGAAAGCATGGTCCAGAGTCTTTATTAGGTTTTCTATAGGAAAGGGAAGACAGGACAGGGGAAACAGTTCAGGATTGGCTAGTTTGAATCATATTGTGGATTCTGGCTATAGGGGTTGATCAGTACCTGTCCCTGGGCAGTTAAGGCAGATGAATATTGTTTCCTGGAATATAAGTGCGAGAGGAAGTCTTTCAGAGTTTAGACTTTGGGCCAGCTCAGTGGCTTTTGCTTGTAATCTAAGCATTTTTGGAAGGCCAAGGTGGGACAATCTGTTTAGTCTTAATTATTCAAGACCAGACTAAACCACATAGCGAGTATCCCATCTTTACAAAATAATGGCGAAATTAGTCAGGTCTTGTGGAGCACACCTGTAGTCCTAGCTGAAGAAGGAGGATCACTTGAGACGAAGAAGCTACTTGGGAAGTTGAGGCAAGAGGATCACCTGAGCCCAGGTTGAGTGTTGGTAATAGACAGACCCTAGTAAAAAAAACCGGGCTCTGGATTGGTTAATACTTTCTCTAAGTATTGGTTGTCCCTGGGGATAGGGAATGTCTCTTCCTAGTCAGCAAGGCCACAAATGCCAGAGCATCAAGTATACAGAAGATATAATCAGTATAATTGGCCCTGTGATGAATGGATGCCAGATAGATAAAGAATCTGAGAAAGCACAGAGTAGTTACCTATTCTTATTCTGATCTGGTTTGAAATTAAAAATCTTAGCTTCATGAAATAGCTAGATGTTTTCACCTCTTGTTTTATTATCAATAATGATTTGTAGAAAATAGAGATTATTTGTTCCTTAAAACTTTAACAGAATTGGCTCCGTGCCTGTGGCTCAAACAGCTAAGGCGCTAGCCACATACACCTAAGCTGGCAGGTTTAAATCCAGCCCAGGCCTGCCAAACAACAATGACGGCTGCAACCAAAAAACAGCTGGGTGTTGTGGCGGGCGCCTGTAGTCCCAGCTACTTGGGAGGTAGAGGCAGGAGAATCGCTTGAGCCCAGGAGATGGAGGTTGCTGTGAGCTGTGATGCTATGGCACTCTACTGAGGGCAACAAAGTGAGACCCTGTCTCTACAAAAAATAATTAACTATATACTCGAGTATAAGCTGAGTTTTTGTGCCAAAACCCCCGAACTCGGCTTATACTCGGGTCATACAGGTTATTTGATTTCGTGCGTGTGCACCTAATCAAATGCACGTAGTCTCTAGTCATCTGCCGTCCGCTTGAGGGGGCGGTGCTTCAGCTCAGTCCACAAGTCGCGGCTGAACTGAACTGTATTCCACTGAACTATTTAACCCACAATATTTAATGGCACATTTAATTAAGTGAAAACCCCATTTAAGGCAGCTATGGTTTTCTGCACTTTATTTAAAGTTTTA